>CAUYRB010013745.1:0-12990 GCA_963574695.1 Propithecus perrieri
TAATCCTAGCACTCTGGGAGGCCGAGGCGGGTGGATTGTTTGAGCTCAGGAGTTCGAAACCAGCCTGAGCAAGAGCGAGACCCCGTCTCTACCAAAAATAGAAAGAAATTAATTGGACAACTAAAAAATATATAGAAGAAATTAGCCGGGCATGGTGGCGCATGCCTGTAGTCCCAGCTACTCGGGAGGCTGAGGCAGAAGGATCGCTTGAGCCCAGGAGTTTGAGGTTGCTGTGAGCTAGGCTGACGCCACGGCACTCACTCTAGCCCGGGGAAAAAGAGTGAGACTCTGTCTCAAAAAAAAAAAAAAAAAAGAAATAAGAGTCATGGTAAGATAGAGACAGGAACCGAGAGCATGAACTTCCCTGGCCCCTCCTGACCTCTCCAGTAGAAGTTAAGACCTAAAGCCATCCCGGAGATCAAGATGGAGGCTTGGCCTGGGGCTCGAGGATGAAACTGTCTCCCAGGAACTAATCCCACATCCTGGACCCAGCCCCAGTGGCCCAGGACAATAGCTGGGGCAGGTAAAGGCTGGAGAGTGCCCTGCCGGGGCCTCCGGGAGACAGAGAGAAGAGACTGCAGGCCTTAACTGTGGTCCATGTCCACCAAGGATGTGCAAGAATGCAGCAGGAGAGACTACGGTTAGACAATAGGGAGAACTTGGTGACAGCTAGAACCCTGGGACTCATCCCCCACAAGGGCAGGGAGGTTGACGGGCCTGGGGAGGGAGGAATCTGTGAGGAGGGAGCTGACGTCCTGGAAGGCTTGAAATGAAGCACAGGCAGCCAGTCTTCTCCCACCTCCCTCCACCCCCAGCGATGAGTCAGGGATTCCGCAGAATCTTCAATTCCTGTCTTCCTTTGGGCAATGATACTTGACACTCTCCTGGGTTTTTTCTCCCGCCACAGAAGTGAAATCTTTAACCATTCTCAAAGACTCCTTTCCCCGTGGCTCCCGGGGCAGGCCCCTGCTTTCCTGTGAGTCACCGCAACTGCAAAGCCCCTTCCTGCCTCAGCCCAGTGCTGGCCTCCAATCACTCTCCTACTCCTGGCTTTGCACATGCTGTTCCTTCTGCCTGGAACCCCCTTCCCAAAACCAGCTTCTTCTCATCCACCAGAAACCAGTTGAGACGGCACCTGCCACAGTGGGCCAGTTCACAAGAGCCCGGCACGTAGCGGGCACTCCTGAGTGACTGAATGAATGAACCAGTGAATCAGTGAATGCAGAAGACAGCGTGAGGGGGAGATTTCTCGGGCCCTACCCTCAGGGGGCCCATGATCGGCGGGTGGAGAGCAGAGCTGTGGGAAAGCCTTGCCTGGGCCCGCAGCTGGGGTCCCTCTGAGCCTCACGGCAGCGTGAGCCTTCTTCTGCGGTCAGGCCAGCCCACGCTGCCACAGAGGGGCCCAGTAAACATTTCTAGGAGAGATGGATGGAGGAAAGGAAAGGAAGGAAGAGGGGGAGGAAGGAGGGAGAGGAGGAAGGAATCCCACAGTCCTTTGGCTGTTCTTTGAGGGATGTGCTCTGGTCAAGGGGCTGGCTCCCTGGTGACTACGACCAACTGGGCCTTCTCCTTCCCTGCCCCAGTGCCAGGCACAGTAGAGCAGAGAGCGTGTGCTTGTGACATAGTCTTAGAACAGAGTCGAGCTGGAGGACTCTGAGCACTGAGAAATCAAGCCACAGGCAGGCCCCGGGCCCCAGTGACAAGGGTCCCTTGGTCTCCAGACCCACGGTGAGCGCAACCAGCGTGGAGAGGGGAGGAAGGCTGCCACCCACCAGGCAGAGGCAGCCAAGACTCCAGGGTGGCCTTCGAGAGTTGCAGGGGAAACTAGGTAGGGCTGAGGGTCAGAGCACTGGTGGGATCTGAACCGGGGAAGAAGGGAGAAGCTGGGGGAGGGGGGACCCCTCCACCACCCTGCAAGGCGAGCAAAGCCCCCGCACTCCCTCAGCCCTGAGCAGCGTCTGGGAATGGATCATGGACACTGTCTCAGGAAGATGGGTGAGTTCCTGTGAGTGAATCTCTTCCATCCACAGAACAAAACTGAAGCCCTCAGCCGAGGAAGCAAAGCTGCCACTTCCTCTCTCCAGAAAGACCTGCTGCAGGTGATACCTCTTCCCGCTTCAGGCCACCCTGGGGGGACAGGTCAGGCGGGAGACTCTCTCCGGAGCCTGGGCTCCATGTTCTGCTGTGCTATCCCTGCCCCAGGACCCAATGGTGGGGGCGGGGTCTAAACCCCGAGGAAGGGAGCAAAAAGTCAGACTTCCTGGGTCTCTGGGGGTGGGAGCTCAGTGCCAGCGTAAGTGTTGAAGGGTGACAGCAGGGCTCAACAGGTCCCGCACCCACCCGGCCCACCCATTCCTCAGTGGGCCATTGTTAGAGAAGGGATGTATTTATTTAAGCAACACGCATGTAGTGCACGGTAAAGCACAGGTACCTTACAAATGTTAACTCATTGAATCCCCAGAGCAAACTGTGAAGACGGCACCACTGTCATCCCCAGTTACAGATGGGGAAACTGAGGCCCAACTTGCCCAACATCACACAGCTGGAAAGTGGCCGGACCAGGATTCAAACCCTGGCATAATGCCACCCCAGCTGAGCCCTGCTGCTGCCATGATTTCAAGGCCTGGCGGGAGCCAGAGAAAGTCAAAAGTTGGGAGGCCGGGACCAGGCATGAATCTCTCCTTCAGGATGAGTTTCGCCATTTCAGGGAGCAGGTCAGGGGCCTCTCCCAGCAAGGGCCGGAGCTGGAGAGAGAGCAGCTGACAGAACTGCACCCACTAGTTGGGGGCGGGGGCCGTTGGCCTGGGCACAGGGGGTGTGCCTGCAAGGACAGGGGCCTGGGCCAATGGCAGGGGCCCCAGCCTGCCCCAGCCTGCCAGGGTGAAAGGAACCCCTCCAGGGTATTTCTATTACTTTGAGGAGAAAGCGAGGTGGGAAGAAAAGTTGGCCGGAAAGCAGACTGAACTTGCAACTTGGTTTAATAACCAAATCCCAGCTTTCCCTGTGGGCCAGGCTCCCTCCCACTGTCCCCTTGAAAAATCCAGGCCAGCCTGGGGCTGGGAACAGTGAAGCCTGTCCACACAGCCCCCCAGCCTCCGGCTCCCTGCTAGAGCCCCAGAAGCGGGGTCCACTTCCCGGCCCCCAGCCCCACTCTGCCTGGCCGGGTAGAGAAAACACTGGGTCTCCCCAGCTCAAAGAGAGGGAGGATCTCAGAGACGGGCGACCGCATTTTCTACCCTGAATATGAGGCTGTGTGGTCAGAAAAATAAATGGCACTGGAGGGGGCAGGGGGAGTGAACCCTCTGCATGAGGGCTGTCCTGAGAAATGCCGGGCATCCGTCCTCGGTCCCGAGTGAGAGGTCAGGGCAGCCACCACCCGGTCAGAGTGGCCGGTGGGGGTGAGGGGAGGGGCGGGCAGGCCACAGCTTTGACACCGCGCCACTTCCAGACCACTCACGTATACGCACTCGCACACACGTGCTCCTACACACGTTCTCACACACACACATATTCTCACACACCCACACACATTCTCACACACCCACACACTCATACACACATTCTCACACACCCGCACGCTCATACACACATTCTCACACACCTGCACACCCATACACATTCACACACACCCACACACATTCTCACACACCCGCACACCCATACACATTCACACACACCCACACACTCATACACACATTCTCACACACCCGCACACTCATACACAGTCACACACACCCACACACATTCTCACACATCCGCACACTCATACACACATTCACACACACCCACACACTCACACATTCACACACACCCACACACTCACACACTCATACACACATTCACACACACCCACACCACACTCACACACCCACACATTCTCACACACCCACACACATTCTCACACACCCACGCGCTCATACACACATTCACACACACCCACACGCTCATACACACATTCACACACACACTCACACACACCCACACACTCATACACACATTGTCACATACCCACACATCACCACACACCCACACACTCATACACACATCCTCACACACCCACACACTCATACATTCACATACACTCATACATACATTCACACACACACCCACACACTCATATACACATTCACACACACTCATACACACATTCTCACAACACCCACACGCTCATACATGCATTCACATACACCCCACACACACACAGACCCACACACTCATACATACATTCACACATACCTGTGCTCATATACTCACATATACTCACACTCATACACATTCTCACACCTCCACACATAGACACACACATACATACACAAGCACTTATTACATATTCACGCCCTCACATACACACACGTTCACACACATTGACACACTCACATGCAGTTATATACACATCTACACACGGAGACACACTCAGTACTTCTGTACACACACACGCACACACTCCAGCCCTCATACGTACACACTCACACACATATATACACTCATGCACTGAGGCACACTCAGACACACATACACCCTCACTTATCCCTCAGAGGGGTAGGAACAGGCTGGAAAGGAGAGGGCCTTCTGGAAGGACGGCATGGCTGGTGACTGCCAAGAGGTGGGCAGAAGCCGGGGACTGGGCGGGGAGCCCCAGGGTAGGGGGTGGTGCTGCAGGCCACTGCGCAGAGGCCAGGACTGCGAATGAAGTGGGCACTGCTCCTGCCCTTCCCGGGGCCTGCCTCTGGCCAGGCCAGCCTCCCTCCCGGCATTGTCCCAGGCACCTCGGGCAGGGTGCCCAGGGCTGGCTGAACTGGGGGCCTGGCCTAACAGCCCTCCCCTGCCCTCTCATTCCCCTCACCCTTTGGAGGGAGGGGGTAGGGGAGTAGGGGAGAAGGAAGCTTCCCCAAATCCCTGGCATCCCAACCCCCAGCCTACACAGGTGGCTGTAGGAGGAGCTCAGGTGCCAGGGTCTGGCCCCAAAGCCCCAGACTTCACAACTCCCCACTCCTTCCTTCCCAGGGCAGGCAGCCTTGGATTCTAGCCCACCTTCACCTGTCCCCTTGACCATGACACTCATTTCTACCTCCATCCCTGGTGTCTCATCTGCCCTCTTCCGCAGGCTGTGTTTAGTCTGGGGCAGGCTGTCTCCCTCCCAACCCCCCACGCAAAGCAATGGGAACTACATGCATGTTAGTCTTAGAGGCCAAATGAATCAGCTGTGTGCGTGTGTGGTGGGGTCGGGGGCAGGCGTTAATGGACTGATCTGAAGCAGCTCCTCTGAGAGCTGGCTCTCCCCTGCCCCCCCCCAAGATGTTCCCCCCTGCTCCTGGCAGTCTTTGCCCAGAATGGGGCCCCTCACCTGTGCCCGCTGGTGCCAGAGAGCTGGACCACCATCACGGTGGCTGCACCCTAGCCACAGGAAGAGACCCTGTGGGCAACATAACTAGCCATCACCCCCCGACTTGGGTGGCCTCCCTTAAGTGGACTTAGACAGCACCCCTCTATGGGACCCAGTGGGGGTGCAGCAAGAAGACCACCATGCTGCCTTCACAGTGCTTGTGTCCAGGAGGGGCTCCTCCATGCCCTGGACCTGAGCCTGAAGAGCTCGGGTGCCCTCCAACCTGTTCCCTACCTAAGCCAAAGGGATATTTCCAAAACACAAATCGGATCCCATCCAGCCCTTGCTTTAAAACCTTTCAAAGCTTTCCCAGTGCCCTTGAGATAATTCCTTAATGCAGCACAATCCTCGGAATCTGCCATTGTGCCTCACCTCCTCTGCCCCCCATGCCATGATCTTCACCCATTGAAAGGAATGCCCCCCAACTCCGGGGTGCTCTCCCCAACTCCCAGCTCACTCATCGTCCTGTAGGGCTCAGCTCCACCTCCCCTGGGAAGTCTTCCTAGACCCACCCCAGGTCTGAAGCCGAGGCCCTCCTCTCTGCTGTCGGGGCCCCTGGGTCTCTTCTCTCCTGGCACTGATCGCAGTGTGTTGGGATGACCTGTTTGCTCCTCAGCCTTCCTGTCTCAACCAGGGCTCCAGGAGGGAGGAGATAGATCTGTCTTACTTGTCATTAAACCCCTAGCCCCAAGCACAGCACCTGGCACAGAGGAGATGCAGGATAAATGCAAACGAGTGAATCAATCAATCAGTCAACAACCCATCACTACCCAGGATTTAGGGCCATTATGTGCACCTCTGCCAGGGCTGGCCTGGGGCAAGCGTGCCCACACCCTCCGCATGTGCCCCCAACCCATCGCTTCCTACATTACAGTAAAGCTGGGTCCCCACCCTCTAGAAAGAAACCCATGTATAGACCCTCCCCATCCAAATCCCACCACCGTTCAAGAAAGGCTCAGCTCCAGCCCAGGACACCACCCCAGGAAGTCCCTGACTACCTCCATTCCTGCCATGCCCTCACCTGCTCCAAACCCCTGCCCAGCCCTTTTCTGGGGCCACTCTTTGGCTTACACTATAATGTACCATTTTGAGTGGGTTCACTGTTGGCTCCCCAAGGGCTCCTGGACTCCCCTGAAGAGTGGGGCCCTGGCAGACAGAACCAGCAGGTGCTACCTGGGCTGGGCTTTCAGGTAGGCCCTGGGCTGGGTCCTCTAGAAAGGAGACCAGCCTGGCCCTGCCAAGAACTGGGGTGGGGTACAGTCTTGGGAAGCCAGGGGTTCTGCCATTTCCTCCCTCATCCCCAGGCCCTGCCGAGGAATGCCAGACCTGGAAAACGAACATCAGAGGAGGAAGGCCTCAGTATGGAAGGGAGAAGGGGTATCAGCTGAGCAGGATTGGGGTGGTCAGAAGCCAGACTCCCAGCCCTGGGGCAGGAACCCAGCGGGGTCAGGGAACAGTCCCAGCAGGAGAGGAGAAAGTGAGTGGGAGGCTTCTTCCCATCCTCCTTGGCTGCTGCTCAGCTGGGGGAGATTTCTACAGAGGTGAAGGGCCCACTATAAGGGTAGGGTTGGGCCGGGCGCGGTGGCTCACGCCTGTAATCCTAGCACTCTGGGAGGCCGAGGTGGGAGGATTGCTTGAGCTCAGGAGTTCGAGACCAGCCTGAAAAAGAAAAAGAAGGGTAAGGTTATGGGTGCACCTGCTCCCCCACCCCCGGATTCCCACTTGTCCCTGCATCAGCCCACCAGCTTCCTGGGGTGGCTCACTCACCCCCTGCCTAAGTCACCAATGCTCACAGTACCAGTCAGCAGAAGACAGATGCCACATGCTGGCCCCTGGCAACAGGCCAAAAGTACAGAAGACCTGGTGCTGGCCTGACTGGGGGGCTCCTTGCACAGATGTCCTCATTCCCCCTGCACACACATACACATTTTCAAGCTCAAGGATGGGGCTCTAGAAGGTAGTCCAGTTCCCCGGGCAGCCACGGGATAAGGACCTGTGTCCCTCACTCACCCTGGGCCATCCATGCTGATGTAGGCCGGGAAAGCCAGGTGAGCTCCCGGCTCCACCATCAACCTGGGCGACCCTGGACAAGCCTCACACTCCTATCTGTAAAGTGGGAGTGATAACCCCTGCTCAGCTCACCTCACGGGGTTGCCATGATGGTCAGACGAGGTTGCACCCATGAAAACACTCAGCAACTTTAAAATCTGAAAAATGAACGGTTTCTGATTATCACTCTTGTCGTTCTCATCTAAGGGAACAAACTTTGCTGTCTCATTTAAATGCAGCAGCTTCATTCCCTGCAGGACCTCCTTGCAAAGCATCCGTGAGCGTCTCCCTTGGCCTATAGGATGAAGGCCACATTCTGTCGCCTAGGTGTTTGTCTGGTTAAGCCTAGTTTCTGATTTTCTCTCCCTTAGACTTCAATCTCGGTCCTTTCAGAGTTCCCCCAACACATTCTCTGCCTTCCTGCCTCCATGCCTTCACCCCTGCTGTCCCCTCCTCCTGCAATGCCCTTCCCCATTGCTACCTATTGAATTTGCCTCCGTCTTTCAAGACCAAACTGTGGCACCAACTCTTGCATGAAGCCTCTTTTCCCAGCTCAGCCAGAAGAAATACCATTTACACCCAATGCCATGATAGTTTCTAGCACAGAGTCGGTGCTCATGGAATGAGAGTTGTAATGACCACATCCTGGGCTCTAAATACTGATTCATTTAATCCTCACCAACAACGCCGTGATTGTGTACTATTAGTATTCCCATTTTGCAGATAGAAAAACTGAGACGAGAAAGGCTAAGTATGTTGCCCAGGTGAGTATCAGACCAGGGTCTGAACCTGGCAGGCTGACCTTGGATGGTCACATGCCTCTAAGGGCCACAAGAAACTGCATCACATTTGCTTATTTATCTTGGTCCTCCTTTGCCCAGCCCAGGGCATGGCTCAGAGCACATGCTCAGTAAATATTTGTCGGTTGCAGCATTCACACCTCAAGCCTCCTGTACACACTAATCTCACTGTGCCGGGACCCCCTGAAGGGCAAGTCCCAGTGGCTGGCTCAGAGGGGTCTCCGAAAATACTGCCCAATGGCTCCACTCACCTGAGGATCCACAAATGTCCTCCTACATCAGAATGCAAGACTAGGCCTAGAAGAGATGGAGCAGAGCCCTTTGGCCAGCAGCATGAGGCCGCCTGGTAGCACGCTTGCTGATCCCGTTGGCTGCTGGACAAGGTCAGTGATTAACCCTCCCATTGTAGTCCTGGCAGGGTGTTGGGAGAGCTCAGAGCAGGGTGGGTAGGAAAACAGGTAAAGCCATTAAAGCTTGAGTGCAGGGGACTCTAGGAACCAACTAACCCAATTGTTCACTCCCATTGAACGGATGAGGAAATCGAGGCCCAGGAGTCGGAATGACTTGCTCAAAGCTGAAGAGCACAGTGAAGGCTTACAAAAGTGCCAGCATTTCTGGGCCTTTCTTCCTTACCCTGCATGTGGACCTGGGCTCCCTCCTTCCCTCTTGCGGAGCTTGATAGTTTGCCCCAGGCAGTAACCAAGAGTCCTGAGCCCTTCAGCGATCCCAGCACCGGAGGAAAGGGTGCCCTCAGACAGCTTCGCCAGGCCACCGTGCCCAGCCAGCAGCAGGCTCTTCAAAGAGCACTGGGAAGAAGGTTGGGAGGAGGCCAGCCACTAATTGTGGAAAATAAATCAGGGAATCTAAACCATGCAGTTGAAGAAAGGCCAGTTGCGCATAGACATGTTTCCTTTTGTGTTCTGCTCACCAAGTTTAATAGTTAATTGAAAGCCGTGAGTTATGTAAGTTACGTGGATACCAAAGAAGGAGTTTCAGCCAGCTGTTGAAAATAACCCACTTGCTGAGTGGTTTGTGGGGTGAGGAGGGGTCTCAGAAAAGCAGGTAGCGGAGGAGAGCAGCGGACCCCAAGAGGACACCCAGGAAAAAAACAGTTCCCTAATGACAGTTCTCTGGATCTGCAGCCACCATTCCTGGGGTTTTTAGAGCAAAGGCTGTGTGTTCAAGCTGCTGATTATTCACAAAATAATACGGAAAATCAAAAGTGGTGCCATGATATTGATTTCTCAGTTTAAAAAGAGACAAAACCTCCCATATCTCTGACTCTGAGCTACATAAGGACAGGGCGTGTCTCCCCTGAGACTGGGGCTCCCCGGGGACAGGGCCATGTCTTCTCCATCAGACTAGGTCCGAGATGCATCTTCCCCAAGAGACTAGGGTCTCCCTGAAAACAGTGGCTGTGTGAGCCCCATCAGATGGAGGGAGCTATTTCTCCTCTCTCAGATTAGCAACTGCCTTTGGCAGGGGCATGATCTCTCCATTAAATCGACCCCACCCCACTAATGTGAGTTGACAAACAAGAGACCTGGAGGCACCTGTCACTATAGGAAAACGTCAGGACACATCCTGGTGTCAGAGTGGGAAGGGTTAAGAGAAGGCTTGGAAAGTGCAGTTCTCAGGGACATCTTTCTCATTAGCCAGCCCTCCCCACCCTGCCTGCTTCCAGGGTTCGCTTTGGCCTCTGATGGGTTCCAGCTGACAGTTGGGCCTCCTCCAACTGACCCCAGGGCAGAAATGTCCTGCGGGGACCCCACCATGGATACCCCAGCTGCCTAAGCTAAGGAGGGCAGGAATCAGGACAGGGGGAGAGCAGGGAAGGAGTGGGCAGCCATGGGATGGGGGGAAAGAGAGCACAGGGGGTGCAGAGGGGATGCTGGGCTCCGGGTGCCAGCGACTCCCGCTGACCATGTGGCCCATGGCCTGGAGGCCCAGGGTCAGGTGGCGGGAGCTGCCCTGCTCACATGCGCTAGTTTCTTCTGCCAGCTCTTGGGGAGAGGCCTCCTATAGCCTCCGGCCTGGGCAGCAGCCCATGGCTCCCCCAAGCCCATCCTCAGCTCTGAGTCATTCCCAGTGGCCTGTGCAAGCAAAGGCAGAAAACCCTGTCCCAAAGCCTTCAGACAGCAGAGGACAAACCGCAGGACTGGCCAGATGCAGGTGCCCAGCATGGGAGCATCCGACTTGGTCTGGATGAGGAGACTGAATCTCAGATCTTGAGAAATCCCTGATTCGGTTTCCCAAACACCTTCTCCTCCTTTGCCAGACCCCTTCCTGCCCAGCTCACAGAGACTCTGGTGCCTTTCTCATTGTCACCCTTGTCTCTCACCCAGGCACCCTCTCAGCATTCTCAGGCCTTTTGGGACTCAGCTCAAAAGTCACCTACCTTGGGAAGCTCTCCTGTTGTCCCCTTTGCACGCTTGGTGCCATGGCATCCTTTTATCTGCTTTCTACACCTCTTCCTTGTTGGACAAGGAACTGCAAAAGGCAGCCGGGACTCTATTTCATTCTTTTCTGTGTTCCCAATCCCAGCACAGTGCCTGGCACATAGGAGGTGCTCATGGTGGTGTTTCCAAAGATGGATCCCACCAGGAGTTAAATAAAAACACTCTGACCCTAATAACCAATATTTGCCAGTCCCAGATGCTTACAAAGTCCCAACAACTTTTCCTGGACGTGCCTAGGAGGTTCTTCACATGGTGCAATGACCTGGTGTCACACTCCCTGAGGACCACACCCAATGGGCACCGTTGATGTGCCTGAGCCCTCAGGGTGCCGAAGCTGTGCAGTGGCGTGTTGAAGAGGGGAGAAGTCTTCTTACTCCCCTTCCATTCCCGTCTGAGAACATCCAAAAACAGAGCTGCCGGCCTGGCATCGCACAGTAGTTTAGGAGACAGCGCACGCTGGAGATGGCGAACTGGTTCTCAACATTCTACCCCTACTATGTGCCTTCCTGGACTGCAGAGACAGGAAAGAACAAAAAAACTACGTTTCCCGGGCTCCTCCCTGCTGTTAGGATTGGGAAGTAATTCACGTACAGCCGATCAGATGAACTTGCGTGAGATTTATTTGGAAGGCTGCGCTTCTGCAGCCCCTGCTGCTTTCTGAGAACAAAGGACGGGGGTGTCTTTTTTACTGTCATTGTTGTTATCATGTTGCTGTAGTACTGGCAAAGGGGTCAAGAGGAGAGGCACGGTGCATCTCTCTCCTAGTGTGGATCCCAGTAGGCGCAGTGTGGAGCTGCCAGCAGTGGCGGCTTCCTGATCATGGCGCTGCAGTGTGTTGTGCAGCTGGCGACCTCATGATTGCCAAGGAGGCAGCAGCTCCCTCAGTGGCCCAGTTCTTCAGTGTGGCTTCGAGAGTTGTTTCTGAAAGCTCAATCTTGAGTCCATCTTTGGCCCTCCCCAATAGTACTGTAGCCATTTAGTACTCTGTAAAAAATCCCTTCCACTTAAACCTGCCAGAGTGGATTCTGTTCTCTGCAATGGAATCCCAACAGACACACAATGCTTCGTATTCTACTCCCAGCCCTCTCTCTCACTCTCTCTCTCTGACCCAGCTCAGAGTCTACCAGAGAGCTGGTCCAGAGCAAAGCTAGTGATGGTCACCAGCCATGCTGGTATCCTAACTAACTGCCCTGAACCTCTGACAGGGAAGCCTTGTCACTTGGCCAGATTGTCCACCCAACTCTCTCTCTTCCCTTTGGGCGAGTTCTCTCCCAGGAGTCTCCTTAGATCCTCATGCAAGTCTGAATCCCCGTCCAGGATGGTAAATAGATTTTCATGTCATCTGTCAACTCTGATCGGTCAGCAGTGATGGCCTGGACCAGTGTGTGAGAAAAGTGTGAGGCTGCTTCTGGACTCAGGAGGGAGTGCTAGGATTGGCCAGTGATGCCCACCATGGATGCAGAAGTGGCTGTTGACAATGTGTGTGCTGTGTAATTGCTCACGCATTTAGGAAGAAATGAACAAAGGTGCTTCCTGCTTAAGGCAGCCTGGGATTCATCTAGCCATCTACTCCCCAGACAGCTCCTCAGCCCTAATGCCACCCCAAAGCTTCCCGACACTGCCTACCAGTTTCCCCATTTTAGCAGCTATTCCTAAGGCTTCCAATCTCCTGATTCCTTTTCCCCAACATTTTTTTTTGATACAGAGTCTCACTCTCTTGCCTGGGCTAGAGTGCCGTGGTGTCAGCCTAGCTCACAGCAACCTCAAACTCCTGGGCTCAAGCGATCCTCCTACCTCAGCCTCCTGAGTAGCTGGGACTACAGGCATGCACCACCATGCCTGGCTGATTTTCTCTATTTTTAGTTGTTTGACTAATTTCTTTCTACTTATAGTAGAGACGGGGTCTTGCTCTTACTCAGGCTGGTCTCGAACTCCTGAGCTCAAGCAATCCTCCCGCCTTGGCCTCCCAGAGTGCTAGGATTACAGGCGTGAGCCACTGCAACTGGCCTCCAACTTAAGCCCTCTCCAAATGACAGTCCGCAACCCAGCATTCCAAGTTCACACTAACTCTCACACTCACCAGGGTTCTGACATTGGGAACTGGCACCAGGGAAGAGCTGGAGCTGACACGGATTGATTCCTTGAACTAAAATAAGTGCACACCTCCTCCGGGAAGAGTCTTGACCTCTCAGGCTCCCCAAAGGCCCTCCCTCCTGTGGCCCCACTCACACGTCTCGGGCACCCAATCAATGCTGGGCATTTGGTAAGTGCTTGATAAACCCAGGGATCAATGAAAGAA
>CAUYRB010013746.1:0-21171 GCA_963574695.1 Propithecus perrieri
ATGTTTATAGCAGCACAATTCACAATTGCAAAGATGTGGAAACAACCCAAGTGTCCATCAATACATGAGTGGATTAATAAAATGTGGTATATGTATACCATGGAGTACTATTCAGCTTTAAGAACCAAGGGTGATAGCGCACCTCTTGTATACTCCTGGATCGAGCTGGAACGCCTTGAATTAAGTGAGGTACCTCAAGCTTGGAAAGACAAGCACCACATGTACTCACCATCAAATTGGTATTAACTGATCAACACATAAGTGCACATATAAAAATAACATCTATTGGATGTTGGGCAGGGGGAGGGGGGAGGGGGGAGGAGGGAAGAGGGGGGAGGGGACGAGTATTTGCATACACAAAGAGTGCAATGCGCACCACCCGAAGGATGGACATATTTGAAACTCGGACTTAGGGGGGAGCAGGGAACAAGGGCAACATGTGTAACCTAAACATCTGTACCCCCATAATATGCTGAAATAAAAAAAAATAAAAAAAATAAAGGGACGGCCAGCCCCATGCAAAATTTAAAAAAAAAATATATATATATATATATATATATTTTTTTTTTTTTAAACTGACCAGCCAAAGAAACGATGAAGAAACAAACATTTGTCGTGACATTCACTCTGGAGCTTCAAACAATGATCTCTTGTAAATTCTCTCTTCTGATTCTCTAAAAACCTTGCACAGAAGGAAGGCACTTCTAAAGGAAGCAATGTTCTGGAAACATGTAGGACCCTGGGATAACAGAGAGAGGATGGCTCTGTGATTGGTTATAGGGATTGGAAGCGTGTTTCGGTTCTCGCTCTTACTCTGTCAGAAAAAAAAGCAGAGAGATGAGAATGAGAGAGAAGGAAGATCTTACTCTGCTTGAAGATCACATTAACCCACGAGCGCTACCGTTCCCTTGGTCAGCTTTTTTAGAGCCTGCTGGCGCTGCAGCCCTGCCGACCTGGTAGCACTGAACATGAATGATCAATGTGCCTATTTGCAATAAAACTCTTTGCGCAGATCTGGACCCTCAGCCCTTATCCACTCATGCAGATAATAACGGCAGTTCAGGGCACTTGCCTGTAACTCCAAGCTTCATTAAACAAAGGGAATGTCACCAAAAGTCCCTTTCGCCGTCTTTATGCTGCTAGGCAGGGAAAAAATTGGAAATTCTGGGGAAGTGGGATTTACAGTGTTAGTAAAATAAGGATTTGTATATCCCTGTGCTTTATTTGGAAAGTCTTTCTTGAGCTTCTAGCGTTAAGATGCACCACTCCAGTCAGAAACGTGAACAGAGGGTATTGTGTGCCTGGGTCAGATTCTGCTGCAGAGAAAATATTTCAATGGAATTTTTCGAGTCCGTGGCAGGGAATGGGGTGTTGCCACCTCCTCCTCATTCACTACAGACACAACTAGTGTCGGGCTGGTGTCTCGAAGGGTTAGAGGCTGGGGAAGGACGGTGGGGGAGGCTCCAGAGGAGTTCAGTGTGGACTTGGAAAGGGGGTCCCTCTGGTGCACCCAGGCATGAAGTCTGTTAACTCTCCAGTCTTCAAAGAGCGTGAAGGTTTGGTTGCCCATGTTCTCAGGAAAAACATGTCAACAAGTCACTGGTGTTTGGGGAGCATGTCAGCTGTAGAAGTTCTCATAAGAGATGTTCATTTTTTTTTTTTTTTTTAAGACACGAAGTCTGGCTGTGTTGCCCAGGCTGGAGCACAGTGGCAAGATCGTAGCTCACTGCAGCCTGGAACTCCTGGGCTCAGGTGATCCTCCCTGTTCAGCCTCCCAGACAGCTAGGACTATAGGCACAGCCCACCACCCCTGGCTAATTTTTTTTTTTTTTTTTTTTGAGACAGAGTCTCACTCTGTTGTCCAGGCTACAGTGCTGTGGCGTCAGCCTAACTCACAGCAACCTCCAACTCCTGGGCTCAAGCGATCCTCCTGCCTCGGCCTCCCAAAGCGCTGGGGTTACAGGTGTGAGCCACTGTACCTGGCCTGACGCTCTTCTTAAGACACAGTCCCCCGTACATCCTACCTCCTTCCTCGGGCTCCTCACGTGAACTTGGCACTCAACTACACACCTGTGGCATCAGTCCTAGGTCACCCTAGTATGCATAACAGTTTCCCTAGCCAGTTAGAACACCCACTTACTTTCTTTTATACTCCCCTCCCTTCAAACTAGACTTTTTAAAAAATCCTTGATTTTTATTTATTTATTTATTTTTTTGCCTGAATAACCCTACTATGATTTTAAAACTCACAAGAAAATGGAGTTTCAAATGACAAAATAATTCAACTGCAGGTTTGGATTCCTTGCAGGGCAACCAAATGGTCATTTCTGAATAATCATTGATACTTCTGCCTCAATTCTTAGGTGATATCAATTAAAAAAAATAAAAACAGCCAGGTGCGGTGGCTCACGCCTGTAATCCTAGCACTCTGGGAGGCCGAGGCGGGAGGATCGTTTGAGCTCAGGAGTTCGAGACCAGCCTGAGCAAGAGCAAGACCCCGCCTCTACTAAAAATAGAAAGAAACTAGCTGGACAACTAAAAATATATAGAAAAAATTAGGCAGGCATGGTGGCACATGCTTGTGGTCCCAGCTACTCAGGAGGCCGAGGCAGAAAGATCATTTGAGCCCAGGAGTTTGAGGTTGCTGTGAGCTAGGCTGACGCCACGGCACTCTAGCCCGAACAACAGAGTGAGATTCTGTCTCAAAAAAAACAAAAAACAAAAAACAAAAAAAAAACAAGCAAACCCAAAAAAGTAATGTCAAGGGTGGTATTTAATGGGCCGAGGGATTTCTCATGAGATTGTTTTTCCAAAGCATGAAGATATAAATAAAATCTGAAATCATGCCTTTCTTTCCATATTAGTATATTAATGGAATTGAATGACACTATCATCAACAAAAGTATGTAAAAGAGAGTTAAAGCTAAGTCCCCACCATTGAAGGGTTTAGAAAGTATCCCCAACCACACAGAGGTAGACTTCAGACATAAACTTTAAGGAATGAATAAAACGGGGAAATAGAGGGGGGAGAAATCGTGTTTTAAGTATTAGTTTCATTTTCTCATATGCAAAGAGACAAAGACACCTACTTGGAACAATGAATTAAAAAGAAAATTCCTAGAAGCTGCATTTCAGGATTAAATTATAACCTTTCTTACAATTATCTCAGGAAAGCTGCATGAGCGCAGTGAGATTAAGAGATAGAAACAATCTTATTGAATCCCTTAATGAGGGGGTAGGAAGAGGTAGTAGGTGCACCAGGAAAGGTAAGCAGGGTGCTAAGAGGGGAGCTCACGGTTCCCTCCCAAGGCGGCCGTCCTCTCACAACAGAGGGGTGGGGCGTGGGGGGTCAGGGCGTCGTTGTGTGTGGCAGGGTTCCTCACTGGCAGTGTTTTTTCCAAACAGAAGTGGCAACTGCCCGGAACCTACTGGGGTGAGGCATCTAGTGGCAGACAGCCATCTGTGGGAGAACAGAGCAACACTACATGGGTGCCGAGTGAGGACATCACTTTGGAGAAGCAGGATCCCATCTGCCGGGGCCACGGGAGGAACCCTCCACTGCTGGCCCCTTAAGGCAGAGGTCCCAGGAAGCCTCTCCGCTGCGAACATCTCAGTGGAGGGGCAGGAAGGCCGGCCGTTGTCAGAGTGCTTCAGGGAGGGAAGAAGAGTTATTTAAGCAGACAGTAAAAGACATGAATAAAGCACCACAAATACTTTAAGAGGAAAAAGGAATTTTTAAATATTATTTTAAATTAAAAAAGGGGGGTGATTTTATCGAACTGTCTACACATTCTGTTTTTATAAATCAAGTGGCAGCCTACTGGGCTGTGAAGCGAAGGAGTTTTCTTGAAGTGCCTTTGTTGGCACCGTGAAGAAAACTAGTTTCTAGAGAGCTCTAGAACTTTCAAGCTTCACGGGAAGGTATGAAGAAGAGACACCTGGAGATTATTCCTTTGTGTATGCAGCTAAAAAAAGAATTGAGAGCAGTGGCCAAGTATCCCATAGGACCCACCTGCAGTGACGATCTCTACCTCAGAAAACTTGAGCCACTGCCTGTCTTCCTGCTGGCTCTCTGCAGCTGAGGGTGCCAGGCCCTGGACATTGTCTACTGTCATCCAGCTTGTCCGTGCAGATGCTGGAGTCTAGACTGAAGTCCCCACCATATCAGCTTCCCCCCTCCATGAGGCAAGTCATCTCCAGCTACAGTCCATCAGACACACCTGTGTGCATCTCAACCCGGATCACAGGATTCTATTTCTCTCTTCACGCAAATGCCCTCATGCAAATCCAACGATGTTGGCCTCAGAAGACACGGGTATGAACATGTGTGAGTCAGTGCAGATCCAGCTGCAGCCGGTACACACAAAGCCAGTGCTGTCTAACCATGGGCACACCCACCCAGACTCTCATGTGTCATGTCTGTAAACTTGGGGATGAGGCATAATCATCTACTTGTGACAACTTAGGGCTGAGAGTGGAGAGAAGATGAAGGATCCAGGTAATAATTAGCAGAACCGATGGCGAGGAACTGACCAGCGGGTACTTTAAATCAGCCCCAGGACTTCCATGATGCTACAAAGAGGTCCCGGGACATAACCAGGTGAAAATAGAGAATGCAAGTCATGGTTATCACTCGAGAGTTTATGAGCCAAGAGACTCAGCAGCAGGTTCCCAGGGCCCAAGTCTCACAGGAGCCCCTGTGAGAGCCAGTCAGCTGACTGAGAGATTTCCCGAGCGCCTGCTCTGTTCCATGCAGTGCAGGAGTGAAGAGGGCCAGTTCCCAGGCTGGGCAAGGTGACTCAACCCCATGTGCTATAGATGGAGTGTTGAGGCGCTTGCTCTATCATTGCCTCAGGGTCAGGTTCAAGTACAGCGACAGGCCAGAGCATGCAAAAAGGGGAGAGGAGAGGGCAGAGGCGGAGTGAACAGGTGGGAGTGAACATGGCAGAAGGCAAGACATGCACCAACAGCCTATTATTAAAGTGTTCTAAGGAGTCACCAAGGAGGGGGAGGCAGACGGGAGGAGGGAACTGAGAAACACTGTCAGAAGATACAAAGGAGAAATGATTTAGAAATAAGGCAAAAACCAACATGGGGTCCTCTTACTCCCGGGCAGTCCCCACTGGTGAACAAGACATTCCTGAGCTTGCAAGTTGGGAGCATTTATGTGCCGTTCCACATAAAGCTTCGCTTTCCATAAAATTTTTCCCTTCCAGAGACTGTCCTTGAGTAAATCTGGCTATTTATAAAAGTATAAATAAATCAAATATAACAGAGTTGGTTTTAAATTAGGAAAGTTGGACTAAAATAATTTCCTGGAGGTTGCCAACACAGTAGAGGATTAGAACTACCCAAGTTCCTGTTTGGCCATCAGGACATAATTTGGTCAGTATTCACTTTTAAGGATTCCTGAGCTCTAAAGTTCTTTCACATTTATCTTCACTGATGCCCTACAAAATTCTTACAAGTTAAGCTGTGTCAATATTTCAACTCTCGTTTGAAAAATGAGGTACCTGAGGTTTCATGACACTGAGTAAAACACTAAATTCATGCTGTGAGTGGACTTAACCTCAGCACCAGGTCCCAGCTAGGGAGCCTTCCTTCTCCCCCAGCGTGTGCCTTCGAAAGCAGCTCCCTGGCTTTCAATAGCACTGCCTGAACCAGCATGAGGCCCGGAGATTACAAAATTATTTTTATGAAAGTAAATGATACCATACAATACTTCCTCTCTTCCTCGGAGTCATAGCCAAAAATCAGACGAAGCCAAGAGGAAATACATGTTCCTCAATAGCAGTACGGTTCCAGGTGTCAGGTAGCAGCAGCTGCTGCTGAAAGCCTATTCTACCCCTCCCCCCATGTCCCCAACCCTGGCACAAGCACATGCCTCAGACTTGAGGCTGCTCAGATGTGAGTCTTTCAGGGACAGAACGACAACGAGATGCAATATTACTAGTCCTGAGGTCACTGAAATCATAGCCCAGACGGAAGAAAGTGGTTACTCTTCACAGGAGTTACTCATCTGACCCCCCCACACACACCGGAAAGAGCAGGGAGGAGAAGGAAATGAAAGCAAGTGACTGCAGGTTCTGGATTTCACATGCAAGAATAGCCAGCAACAGGTGCAGCGTTCCGGTGAAATTAAGACTCTCAAAATGCTTTTCGCCTCCGCAGCACAAAGAGCCCAAGCACAGAAACCCAATATTAGGCAATGATGTCAGAAGTGCGAATCATCATCGTTCTATAGCCAGCAGCAATTCTGTTAAAAAAAAAAAAAAAAACAGACCACAATGCATTTCTCTGCTGACACACACTTCTTTCAGTTTGGGAGTCCTCTCTTTAAATAGTTTGCCCCCAAATAATTTAAGTGTTGGTTGAAATACGACATTTTTTAAATGCCTAGTGACCAGCATAGTCATAGTAGGTGGTCAATAAACATTTGCTGAATGAATAATTGAAACAAACAGGGAAACAAAAAAAATCCTTTTCACAAATAAAGATCACCAAAATTTCACCTGCAGGGTAGAATATAAGTTTATTTTTTCCCATTTCTCCAAAGAGAGAACAAAAGGTTCAGGACAAGGGCAAGAGATATCACCAATGAACAATCAAGAGACGCAAACCACCCATCCCTGGCTGAAGCTAAGGAGCCCTATCTGCTGCCCCTCGGGATCAACAAATACACAAGTGGAATTCTCATTTGGAGAAGACCCAATGGGAAAAACTATCACAATCATTTAGGCAATTCACCTTTATACCTTCCTTTCTTTCAAGATGCCATTTCACTAACATTTTCCACTTGCCATTCCTAAAGCAATAAGTTTTGTTGTGTAATCTTATTCAACATGATAGCTCATAATATATTATAGAAATATGTCTTATGCTATAATGGGACATGTAGAAGAAAAATCTGAGTGTGGATAAGATGGTGTAGAAATGAAGCCACTTCGTGGGCTATAAGAAATGACAAAAGCAGTGGAAAAAATGGCAATGAAATTTAGCCCACAGATGGAAAATATCTATTATAGGAATACTATATTGAATAAAAAGATTACTATCAGTGTGAGAACATCACTGATTACATAAGTTAAAGGGTTTAAAATAGGCTAAAAATAGGTTAAAAAGAATGATATTAACCATAGAATAAAGTATTCAGGCCGGATGCAGTGGCTCATGCCTATAATCCTAGCACTTTGGGAGGAGGCCAAGGCAGGAGGATAGCTTGAGGCTATCCTCAAGGATTTGAACTCCCTCCAGGAGTTCAAGATCAGCCTGGGCAACAGTGAGGTACTGTCTCTACAAAAAAAAAAAAGAAGAAAAGAAAATTAGCTGGGATTGGTGGCATGTACCTGTAGTCCCAGCTACTCAACTCAGGAGGCTGAGGCAGAAGGATCACTTGAGTCCGGGAGTTGGGGTTACAGTGAGCTATGACGATACAGAACTGCACTCTAGCCTGGGCAACAGGGAAAGACCCGATCTCAAAAACAGAAAAAAAAAAAATAATAATAAAGTGCTCAGAGCACAGATAAGAATAAATCATCAAAATTATCAGAAGATTTCAGAGAACTGAGCAATACAAATAAAAATATAGTGTAAAAAATAACTATAAAACTACTATAAAGCATGGCTTGATTTAACAACACATTTTGTTCAATTTTTTTAACTTATGAATTTCTCTTTTGTTTATAACTCAAGAATTTTAAGTATTTCCCACTGTATTCAATTTAAAGGCCGGGTGTGGTGGCTCAAGCCTGTAATCCTAGCACTTTCGGAGGCCAAGGCAGGAGGATCACTTGAGGTCAGGAGTTTGAGACCAGCCTGAGCAAGAGCGAGACCTGTCTCTACTAAAAAATAGAAAAAAAATTAGCCAAGCAACTGAAAATAGAAAAAGTTAGCCAGGCGTGGTGGCACGTGCCTGTAGTCCCAGGTACTCAGAAGGCTGAGGCAGGGGGATGGCTTGAGCCCAGGAGTTTGAGGTCGCAGTTAGCTAGGCTGACATCACAGCACTCTAGCCTGGGCAACAGAGTGAGACTTTGTCTCAAATATATATATATATATATATATATATATATATATATATATACAATTTAAAGAATCCTTAGACTTTTTTTCAGGTTTTTCTCCCCCAAGATTCAAACTAAATCCTACTATTTTTTACCTCGAGGTAACACCCAAAGACCTTTAATAAAATTCTTAGCTAAGAGCCTATGTGCCTAGTTAAGAATTACCTCAAACTTTGAGGAATAAACAGAAATAGCAAGTCCATTACAAGTGTTTTTGTTTTTTAAATGACACCTTTTCATTCATTCATTCACGCGAAAGGATCTCTCATCCCTACGGGATAAGCGCCTTACGATAGTGAACAAGACAATCTCGGTCCCTGCCCATAAGGAGAGCACAGTCTTGGGGACCTGTCAACACTAAAGTAAATAAACAAGTAAACAAAGCCAGTGGTGACAAGTTGCTGAAGCAAACAAGTGGATGGTGGGGAAAACAGGACAAAATACTTTAGCTACGTGGAACAGGCTTTTCGGAGGAGATGCAGTTTAATCCAATGCCCGATCCCAGAGGGAAGAGCAGGAGCTCGCCAAGAGCTGGGGAGCTGGCATCCCAGGCGAGGAGAGAGCCTGGACACAGAAGCTGCTCCCGGGGCTGAAAGCCGACCAGTGTGTCTGGATGAGGCACTGACAATGACCGGCAGTGAGCGGAGGTGAATTATAAATTAGAAAATGGCATCTCACCAAGTGATTCACACCCACCGAGTGACTCACTGAGCCTCTGCCTTCACAAACACTTTCCCCTCGGCCTAGAATTCCTCCCCTCCACATTCTTCTCGGCCCCTTTCAGTGTCCCTTCTTTCAGAGAAACATTCCCTGAGCCTCCGAGGAAGAGCAAAACTCCAGGACTGAAATCTTCCTACTCTGTGGTCCCACAGCACCTAGCATGTGTCACCAACGTACCCTCACCACACTGCGCAGAATCGCTGTGTTCGGAAGCCTGAAAGCAGGAATCTGGCTTTATTTATCTGTTTCCCAGCAGCCTATCATGGAACTTGGCACCAGCAGATACGAACTCAATGACAGAGAGCAAGTGACCGAGCCAAGGGAGCGATGGACAGATTAAATGAACGCACGAGCGCTAATTCATTACTCGCTTGTTGGAGACTTGGAATAGTGCCATGGTTACAGCTCCTTAACTCATTTACAGTTTAACTTCTACTCCGTATGACTTTCTCACAACAGACACTTTTGGGCAAATCTTCCATTGCAGGGAAGTGATGGAGTAACTTTCGCAGCGTGTCTTTAGACATTGGACCCAATCCATCCACATTCGACAAACAGGCATTAGGTGCCAGGCCCTGTGCAAGGCTGAGGCTGAGAGTGGTCCTCTCCCAGAAAATCTAAGTCTCGTCAAGCAGAGCAAATCAGATTTCAAAAATATTTCTAATGACTGACACTATTAGATTCTTTCCGTGTAACTATCTTATTTCATAGTATTATTAAGAAAAAAATGCTTTTTAAAAAATTCCTAGGTCACCCAGAAGACAAAATAATTTAGAATCTGTTACTCAAAAATTTTCACACAAATTCTTGGTGGATGGTGTCATGCCTCGGCCTCCTGTCAATGAACAAATGGGCAAAAATTTAAGTAACCACAACATACTAAGCGAGTCTTCTTTACCTGCCTGGAACTCTCTGTCGTCTCCATTTGTGGAATCGGATGTCACTTCCATTTCTCGTGGGCTCAGCATGTCCTCCCAAACCAACAGCGCATGCTTTCTGAAGTCACAAAGGTATGCGCACCCCTCGGCTGGAGAGTATGCTTTAATGGAGTCAAACTGAAAAACTGGGCCAAACAGTATGGGAACCGTGGATAGAAAAGTCCCTCCCCAACTGCCCCAACCAGAATGGTTACATTCCTGCCTCTGTGCATAGCCCAATCCTGGTCTGCTCCGTCTGAGCGTCTGCCAGGTGTGGAGCCTGTCGCCTTAAAATTCAGATGTGTGACAGCATTTATCTGCCTAGGAACAGCAAGGTATGCATTTCTATAAACTCCACTGTTCGAATGGCTCAGTACGCAGAGAAACCAAGCACTTCCTCACCTCTCCTTGGGTTTTCCTTAGACACAAGCCAAATAAAAATCTAGATGAGGAAAAATGTTAAGAAATTTAACAATAGAAAATATTCTTTTTTAAGTTTCTAGCTCTTGCAAGAGAGCTTGTTCTCATAAATTTTACAATCTACTTTCCAACCTATATCCTCCAAACTAATTCCTAAAGCTTTTACCGATCCATCCATTAATGCACTAAATAATACATGCCCTCAAACTAAAAGGTAAAACGATGCCTCTTCAATCAGGAATGGAAATACTACTGAGTGAAATGCAAACTGCATCTTTCTGCCAATCTCAATGTATATAGCTCTGCTCACTTCACTCCCAAACACTGGCCTTATTCAGGCTTTCTGTGGGCCAAGCTCTGCCAACTTAGGGCCACACATGGGCTCTGCCTTCAGCCAACGCCCTCTACCACCTTGAGCTATTGACTTGAATCGCTTCCTCAAGGAGGTCTTCCCTGACCACTCACAGCCATCCCAGGCCTGGGGAAGGGCCCTCATGATTGGCCATTACAACACTGAAGAATGTTTATCCCCTAAGCAATGAAACAATTATATTATGCTCTGCAATTTCATATATGCTTCTTGTACTAGACCACACAGTCCATGAGGCCAGACACCGTAATTGTGCTTATCAATGTTGTCGACCATGCCCAGTACAGTGCCTGGTGTCTGGGACACTCATCAAAGAGCTATTTCCATTTAGAATTGTTGTCTCTATTTAGAACACTCTTCACAGCACACTGCTGCCACTGCCAAGGTCTAAGGAAACAAATACTCATTTTAAACCATCATCTTCATCAGTGGTTCAAGATCAGCCTGACCAGCTTTTCAAGGCAGCTGGTCCATGCACTTGGACAAGAAAAACAATTAGATATTTTCACTAACCTCTAACAGAAATTTGCATCTTTTTCCATTATAAAGGCAGGTCACAAAACACACTATTAGTAACACCTTCGACTATATCACCAACAAAAATCATAACCATTTTCACATCAACTTACAACTCTAGCAGATATGTTGAAAAAAATCATTTGTCTCATTGCTATTTCAAAACAGTATAACAGAGCTGTCCCAGCTTGTTATTGAATACACTAATGAACAGCAAATGTTACTCTATAATGGGCTTTTAAAGTATTTTGATAACTGCATGTCAGTGTAATTGGTTTCCTTTGTAATGCCATGTACTCTATTTTATGCATTCAAAAATATTTTTCTGACTTCACTCAAAGAAGTCAGTGAAGTTCTTCTGCCAAAGAAGTCCATGGGGAAGAAATGGATGAGAATAAAAAGAATAAAATAAAGAATAATAAATAGTATACGATAATAGTATATAATAGTATAGTATATATAGTATACAGTATACAATATAGTATATAGTATATAATATAGTATGTATATAGTATGTAATATAATAGTATATAATAATAATAAATAAATAAAATAAAGAATAAAAAGAATAAAAACCCAGCAGCTCACATCTGTAATCCCAGCACTTAGGAGGCCCGAGGCAGGAGGATCACTTGAGGCCAGGAGTTCAAGACCAGCCTGGGCAACAGTGAGACCTCTGTCTCTACAAAAAAATCTAAAAAGTAGCCAAGCACGGTGGCACACCCCTGTAGTCCCAGCTACTCAGGAGGCTGAGGCAGGAGGATTGCCTGAGCCCAGGAGTTTGAGGTTGTAGTGAGCTATGATGATGCCACTACACTCTAGCCCAGGCAGCAGAGTGAGACTCTGTCTCAAAAATAAATAAATAAATAAGAATAAAAACCCTCATCTGCATCACTATCATGAGATATAAACATGGGATGCACCAAGAAACATTTACATTTTGTTCCCATTTTTCCAACAGAAAAGAAGACAAAGTCTGTAAAATAATTTAAGGAGATTTATTCTGAGCCAAATTTAAGGACCATGGCCCAGACTCACACCCAAGAAGCCTTGAGCAAGTAGACCCACTGTGACTGGGTTACAGTTTGGTTTTATACATTTTAGGGAGACAGGGATTACAGGTAAAGTCATAAATCAATACATGGAAGGCCTACGCTGGTTTGGTTCAAAAAGGTGGGACATCTCAAAGTGGGGGCTTACAAATCATAAGTGGATTTAGGGATTCTTTAGTTGACAGTTGGCTGAAAGAGCCAATTAGATTTTGTCCAAAAGACTAGGAATCAGCAGAAAGGAATGCTTGAGTTAAGATAAGTGTCTTCTCTTTTATGTGTGCTATACTAGAATCAGGTTGGGAAGTAAATCACATCATAAAAACCTGTTTACTGAGATTTTATCATTTGTAGGCATGACTCACCAGGCCCCCTTAGAAAGGAATTTTTTGGGAAAAGAAAAATATCAGCATTCAGTCCTCAAATGGAACATATTTTTATTCACTATGAAAAGGAGTAGAAAATTTCCATTAAAAAAGCAATTCAAAATAAAAACTTAATAAATTAAGATGCTATTTTTACAATAAATAAAAATACTATTTCCTTGGTTTTAATACAAGACAATTATACAAGAAGAAATTTTCAAGGGACATTAACAAGTTTAACTGTTAATGAACAGTTCAACTGTTCAACTCTCTTAAGAAAATTCTTGATATGATGAAATCTCTCTCACTTTTTTCCAAAAAGACTCATCCTTGAACCATTAAGCCCCTAGGTATGCAAAGGGAGGTTACCAGACAGGTAGGGCTACAAATATATTACACTCCTATTTCTAACACATTTTCCTAGTTCCAGCCTACCAGTTGGAGATTCACCCCATTATTTCTGTAACAACTCTATGAATATATGCACACACCCTCCAGGAGGAGTAATAGAGTAATCGTTAACACCTTCCTGTGACTTGCTTTCACCATCCAACCATTAAAATCCACAAGCTGGCAAAAAAGCTTTGAAGGAGAAGGGAGAGGCCAGGGTGGATGGAGTTAGGAGGCCAGTGGGCAACGGCCAGGTGCTGGACCAGCAGAAAACAGGTTCAGAGAAGACACCAAACTCAAGCTCTGCAGGATCTGGAGGGCAGCCAAAGGGCCCTAGTTGCATTATCAGGATTTCTCTGGAGGGCCAAATACCACAGCACTTCTCTTATACAAATTAAGACAGGTTCTGGCTGGTTCAGTTCAGCAGCTCCAGTTACTTACTCCAGTGACTTACTCTCTACCACCAAAAGGAAATGATCCTTGCACTCCTCCTCTTCTTCCTCCCATAATCCCTCTCTCTCTCACACCCTATCCCTGTTTTAGTATCTCTAAAATTTAGATTCTAAGCCCAAGGTCAGCCTGATCTGCCTGCTCTAATCCACAGGTATGTCTCTCACCTCTTTCAAAATATTAACAAAAGCCCCTCAACTTCACACAGTTCATATAAGCCTAAAACTCCCCCAGAAGCATCCCTTTTCTGGTATAAATCCACCAGACAACCATCAACAATGAATGGGATTTGAAGGAAAGTCATCAAGAATTGTCCTGGAAGGCCAGGCGTGGTGGCTCACGCCTGTAATCCTAGCTCTCTGGGAGGCCGAGGCAGGCAGATTGTTTGAGCTCAGGAGTTGGAGACCAGCCTGAGCAAGAGCGAGACCCCGTCTCTACCAAAAATAGAAAGAAATTAATTGGACAGCTAAAAATATATAGAAAAAAAAAAATTAGCCAGGCATGGTGGCGCATGCCTGTAGTCCCAGCTACTCGGCTGAGGCAGGAGGATCGCTTGAGCCCAGGAGTCTGAGGTTGCTGTGAGCTAGGCTGATGCCACGGCACTCACTCTAGCCCAGGCAAAAGAGTGAGACTCTGTGTCAAAAAAAAAAAAAAAAAGAAAATATAATTATTTTTCATTAAAAATGTTATTTATCTTAATGCGTAATGAGTTTGCTATTTTTATTATTTATTTATTTTTAGAGACAGAGTCACTCATTCTGTCGCCCAGGCTGGAGTGCAGTGGTGCCATCATAGCTCACTGCAGCCTTGAATCCTGGGCTTGGATCCTCCCGCTTCAGCCTCCAGAGTCTCTGGGACTACAGGTGTGCCCTACCACGCCTGGCTAATTGTTTTTTTTAATTTTTTGTAGAGATGGGGTCTTAGTGTGTTGCCCAGGATATCTCAAACTCCTGGCCTCAAGCAGTCTTCCCACCTCAGCCTACCAAAGTGCTGGGATTACAGGCCTGAGCCATTGAACACAGATGTCATTGTTATTTTATTATTAGTAGTAGTTTCATTTTTTTTCCTTTTTTTTAAATTTCTAATACAGTAAATATCAATAGATATAACTCATATAAACAGAAGTTCTTTGGGATCTTCAGTCTGTAAGAGAATGTGACAGGGTCCTCAGACCAAAATACTTGAGAGCTGCTGGCACAGACAGTTATGTGTCTGAAACAAATGGGCGTCCACCTGGAAAACATTGGGATGCAAAGCTCAGATACACACAAGATAGATTTCAAGTAGATCACAAATTTAAATATGAAAATAAAAATATAAATATGTGAAAGAATTTTAAAAACAATCTTGCAGTTGGAGAGGCCTTTCTATGACCAAAATCTGAAAGCCGTAAAATGAAATATTTTTTATTTCAATAAACATAAAAACTGTATCATAATCAAAGACAAATAGCAAACTAGAAAGAGATATTTATAACTTACAAAGAGGCTAATCTCCCTGATTCGTAAAGAAAAGTCTTAGAAACTAATTTTTAAAAAAAATCAGCCAGTAACCCAATGGAAAAATGAGAATAGAAAAATGAGCAAAGAACGTGAATAGTAGATGATCTATAGAAAAGCTCTTCTCCAGAGCAGCCTGAGGTGATCTGTGAAAATGATTTGCCGTTCTCTTGACCAGAAAACCCCACAAAGTCCTGCAAATCAAGAGGTTCAAATCGTCATGTTCACTTTAAGAACACCTGGGAAACTGCCCAGGCCATCAAGGGTGTGCATGTATGAAAAGCCACCAACTATATGAAAGATGTCACTTTACAGAAACAATGTATACTATCCTGACATTACAGTGGTAGAGTTGGGGGTAGGTGTGCCCAGGCCAGACAGTGGGGCTGGCCCAGAGAGAATGCTAAATTTTTACTGCACATGCTTAGAAACGCAGAGAGTATTGCCGAGTTTAGGTGTAGATTCTCTGGTCATTGAGCACATCCAGATGAACAAAGCACCCAAGATGCACTGAGTTTACGGAGCTGGTGGTTGGATTAACCCATCCCTGAGCTCCCCCTGCCACATGGAGGTGATCCTTACTGAAAACAAATTGTTCCAAAACAGGAAGAGGAAGTTGTGCAGAAGAAAAAGATATCCCAGAAGCTGAAGAAACAAAAACTTATGGCACAGGAATAGATTCAGCATAAAATAAATGCAAATAAGAGTAAAGAAAAAAGAAAAGCAATGCAGTTAAGCTCTTAAACATATGAAAGGGTATTCAGCCTGACTTGCAGAAAGATAACTCAGTGTAGCACAATGCTGAAGGTGCCATTTTCGCCTCTGACCAGCAGAAATTCAGTGCACACTCTGCAGAGCTGTGAGAAAACCAGTACTCACGTATTGCTGGTAGGAATGCAGATTAGCATAACCCACATGGAAGGCTGCTTGGCATTATCTGTCAAAATTACAAATGTGTCAACACTTCGACACCGTACTTCCACTTGTCGAGCCAGTGACATTTGTACAGTTTTCTGTTGCACATTTTTATAGTAAAAAAAAGTGGAAATAAATGTACATTGATTGGGTAGCCAGTTAAATTATGCCACATTCATATTATGGAAAGCTAAACATTTTTTAGAGGAAATTCTGTGTATATACTGATATGAAAAGATCACTAAAATACATTGTTAAATGAAAGGCAATGTACAGAAAAATGTGTATAGCACACACCCAGTTTGGTGGCGGGGGAAGGGTGTGTGTGTGTGTGTGTGTGCATACACATGTACATCACAGCTTCTATAGAATTTTTTAAATTCTCTGTAAGGGTAGATAAGAAACTGCTGGTCAGGTACGGTGGCTCTCGCCTATAATCCTAGCCCTTTGGGAGACTGGAGGCAGGAGGATGGCTTGAGGCCAGAAGTTTAAGACCAGCCTGAGCAAGAGCGAGACCCTGTCTCTACAAAATACAGAAAAAAGGAATTAGCTGGGTGTGGTGGCATGAGCCTGTAGACCCAACTAGTCAGGAGGCTGAGGCAAGAGGATCACTTAAGCCCAGGAGCTTGAGGCTGCTGTGAGCTCTGATGATGCCTTTGCACTCTAGCCCAGGCAACAGAGTGAGACTCTGTCTCGAAAAGGAAAAAAAAAACTGCTAAGAGTTTCCTCTTGGAGAGAACAGGAACTAAGCAGATCGGGTGGCATGGAAAGAAGACTCTTGTTATACCTTTTTTATACTTTTGAATCATGTGAATGTACTATTAAAAAAAAAAATTTAGGTTAAAAAAAGCATTCAGTTAGCAACAAGAGAATCCAGAAAATGAAATCAGTGTTCTCTGTTCATAAGGAGTAGAAGTGATTTACAGACATCAAAAAAAAAGTCTTTTTACAGCTGGGCTGGCAAATAATCCAGTTAATGATGGGACCAAAAATGCCAAATTGGTAAATTATAATATTATATAATCTTAGCTAATCTGGCTCTGGCAGCATCGTAATGATTGAAATAGCATGCAAATAAGCTGCTTCCTTAAGGAAAGAAAGCCCGTTAGTTTACGTAGCTCCACGTGCTCCATTATATAGCTATGGCAGGCTCAGTTGTAAAAAGCACTGTGAAGAATATTTTTAGAGGGGAATTTTTTTATGTTGTGCTAATGCCTCATTAGAGCCTTAGCAGTGCAGACACGAAAGCTAGTTACTGAGCAGCCGCTTCCGTCCCGCCCCCCGCCCTGTCCTCTTCCTGCTCTCTCATTGCAGGTTCCTGCTTACTCCTTTTCTCTACCCCAAAGGCTGTGAGTAATGAATAGTTAATAAAATTAACAGGGTTTTTTTTCCTTTCTTCTTGTTGCCTTTTCATTCGTTGGAATGAACCCCCCTGCATCTTAATCACTTTTTAGAATAAAGCTTATAAAAGGGCAAAAACCATTAATTTTTAGTAAACTTCACATACGGCTATATTCAAGGGAGTACGTCTTATGATTACGTGCTAATGGAGGTAGTATAGATTTGTGATGGACTAAAGTAAGTTTCTAGGAAAGAGAAATAATTATTCTGCTTTTTTAAGTCCGTAAATCACACACATACACCAGCCTGCACATGCACCCTGATGCTTTCTATAGCATAGCCACGAAATACTCTCGGGGACTTCCCGGAGTCCAGCACTATTCAACGTTAATACAGAAAGATTCCGTGACTTTTAAATCACAATAAATTTAAGCTATCTCCCATTCCTGGGAGAAATGCATTAAAATGTCACTCATGGACTTTCCCCTTGCTCGCACTGTGTTCCAGGGCACGAAGACATCTGGCAAGCAGGACGAGGCCTGGATCATGAGCCGGCTGATCAAACAACTCACAGACATGGGCTTCCCGGTGACTGGCGTCTTGTCTTACTGCTACCTACCACAGGGCCTCTCGAATGAATAGCCCTGATTGTTTCCTCTCCATGTTTGTCGTGTGTGACAAGGCAGGAAGTCTATTTGGGAGATGAGATTATTGACATCATCCGACTTCTAAATCCCCCTTTACCTGGGCAATTTGGGTCAGGGATCATTGCTGTGAACCACAGCAAAGACCCACATGATTTCTGTCGAGAAAGGTGTGAGAGCCTTTTCCTATTAAAAGAATAAAAACTGCTGTGTGATTTTTAATTTTCATTGGTTTATACAGTTTTATATTTTCTCTTAATTTATAATTAAAAGTAAATTGCATTAGTTCATGCAGTAGATTGACAAAGATCCCAAGAGAAGACTTGGTATAAAGTACTAGAGCTCCATATCCAGAAACAGTATCTTAACCAAACCTGTACCTTTCCTGAGCTTCTGATCACGTGTAGGGAGAATGCAGATCGCAGGGTATTCCCCTGAAAATGTATCTCAGGCTGCTCTGTCCCTGAGATCGGAGGACAGGAGTTCAGATAGTGAGGGATGTCGCCCATATTTGCTGCATGTCCCCTTCAAATGTCTTCCTTCCAAATCCTTATTCAGATGAGTATTTATCTTTCAACTACTGTGGGTGCCCCTGTAACAGTGACTCCAGAAGGGCCCACATGTTGAAGAGGAACTCTGTCCTTCACACTGGATGCGGGCCCTGTGTGCTGGGCAGGGCACTGCCTCGGCGGCCCAGCCTCTGCCTGCGTTGAGATGACAGGAGGGTGACAGAGGCCTCAGGGAGTCCTGATTTGTACTGTCGCACTTAGCACTGCACCCTAGTGGCTCTGATCATCCACTGAGATTAGTCTGTTCCAATATAGGGATAACTACCAAAGTGAATCTGTTTGTTTTTGTTTCTTGGTGAAAAGTTGTTGATGATAGAGCCTAGAGTTCATGAAGTAGAAAACGAAGCTCTGGCCGTGTGCAGTGGCTCATGCCTGTAATCCCAGAACTCTGGGAGGCCAAGGCAGGATTACTTGAGGCCAGGAGTTTGAGACCAGCCTGGGCAACATAGTGAGACCCTATCTCTACAAAAAAATTAAAAATTAGCCAGGCATGGTGGTGCATGCCTATAGTCCTAGCTACTCAGGAGGCTGAGGAGGGAGGCTCTCTTGAGCCCAGCAGTTTGAGGCTTCAGTGAGCTGTGATCATATAACTACACTCCAGCCTGAGTGACAGAGCAAGACCCTATGTCTTAAAATATAAATGAATGAATGAGTAAAAGCAAATAAACGAAGCTCTATGCTCTGACAGCGACTTTAACACAGTTGCTGGCACTTGCGAGAGGCAGATAGGGATGTGACTTACCGAGACAGGAGCTTGTCCTGTCCTCAGTGTCTGCATGTGTCAGTGTCTGTGGCCTGCTGTCTTGGCTTAGATTGTGTCTTTGCTGAATCAGTGCTGCTCAGTGTTGCACCAAAAACGATTATAGGAGGATTTACAAAATTTTACTGATACTCCACATTTTGTTTCTGAAGTATTAAATACAAGTTCTTTACTCTAAAAAGCAAGCCAATATGTTTTCTTATTACAAGTACTTTTTATTTAAGACATTTATCTCTAACCTCAACAATGGAGAAAAGTATTTCCAGTTCAAAAACCTAATAATAACCATTTCTCTAAGTTAATGGTGATTAACCTATTTACAAGCTTTTCCTCTTGTTAATGCTCATTCATGAAAACTTTGTTTTCCCACACAGAGAGAGCCAGCTGAAGAGGCCTTGAAGAGCAACAACATGAACCTTGATCAGGCCATGAGTAAGTCCTATGACACAGTTCAAGTACACGTTTTTTCAAAGATACCCGTTTGTGACATTTCGCTTTCCAGAAGCATTTCCTCGTAGCCGTGGGTTAATGGTTGAGTCAGTGGTTAATGGTTAATGGTTGAGTGTACCAGGTAGACAGGACTAGACCACAGTGAAGGAGCAACCACTTGACTGCACTAATCACAGGCTGAGTCTCTTGGGACTAGTGGGCTTTGGAGACAAATGGCCGGTGCCGTATCTGGAGCATGTTTGCTCTTTTCATTATTTTTTCTAGTACTTCAACAAATACATGGATTTTTTTCCTGTCCATTTTGAAGGGAGGTAGTGTCTCTTGGAGAGAGACACTGGGATCACACGCCAGACTTCATTTGGTACTGACTGAGCACATTCCTCATGCCTGGCCCCAGAGTGGGCTCGCCTAGGGGTCAACAGAAGCTTCGCCTTGCTGGGCAGGCACTGACTCTTGTTGAGAGAGTCAAGGAACAAGGAACTGTTCCTTGTTCAAGGAACAGTCAAGAAGAAGCAACCCTAGTTCCAGAGCTACTTTAAAAATAATAATTATGTTAAATATATATATATGTATTTTTTTTTTGAGACAGAGTCTCACTCTGTTGCCCGGGCTAGAGTGAGTGCCGTGGCGTCAGCCTAGCTCACAGCAACCTCAAACCCCTGGGCTCAAGCGATCCTCCTGCCTCAGCCTCCCGAGCAGCTGGGACTACAGGCATGCGCCACCATGCCCGGCTAATTTTTTTCTATATATTTTTAGTTGTCCATATAATTTCTTTCTATTTTTAGTAGAGACGGGGTCTCACTCTTGCTGAGGCTGGTCTCGAACTCCTGAGCTCAAACGGTCCACCTGCCTCGGCCTCCCAGAGTGCTAGGATTACAGGGGTGAGCCACTGCGCCCGGCCAAATATTTATATTTAAATAACAGTTGATTCTTGTTATTCTTAGTAGTTATGTTCTATAAAGTCACTGCAAACACTGACCTAACAAATACCAAACCAGTGCTCCTAGGCGATGTACAGGTTTGGGTTCCTATGAGCCTCTGGCCACAACAATCTTATCAATCAATCAATATGTAACCTTGTTTTATGTGTATTTCTGTTTCAAGACACCTTAATATATATTTCTCAAAAATAACTATATGCCATATTTCTTCATAATAAAACATTACCCAAGAAGGGTTTAATGTTTTTCTGACCTGGATAATGTCACCATAAATGTCTTTGGCTTCCAGACTCATAACAGTGCCATGCACTACATTTTTTTCCATCCGTCCATACATCCATCTTTTACGTAGTTTTATCACATACTGCAGATGTTACTCCAGCACTTTCCAAGCAGCCTCACACACGGGTCAGTGAATTGCCTCTTCCTCTTTCTGGACATACTGTATCGTTGATTCATTAACACTCAACTCACAGCCACAAGTGCTGTAACTCAGGCCTGACGGAAACTTAGCCAGCGCACGTGTTTTCTCCATAAGGCACATCACAGCCTTCTCGGGCTTAGACACACCAGACAGCACTTCAGCACTACACTGGGGGACCATCTTAAACACTGAAATCACCAAAGAGAAGCAGGAAAGTATGAAAAACGTGGCACTAAATATATCACCAAAAAGATACTTCTTTACGACGTGAGATGAAAACAAGATCTGAGCTGGTAACAGGACCCAAATTTTTTTTTTTTTTTTGAGACAGAGTCTCACTCTGTTGCCCTGGCTAGAGTGAGTGCCGTGGC
>CAUYRB010013749.1:0-30885 GCA_963574695.1 Propithecus perrieri
ATAGTGCTATTGCTGGATCGAATGGTATTTCTATTTTTAGCTCTCTGAGGTATCTCCAAATTCTTTTCCACAGAGGCTGCACTAACTTACAGTCCCACCAGCAGTGCAGAAGTGTTCCTGTCTCTCCACATCCTCGCCAACATTTGTTGTTTTGTGTTTTTTTGATAGAGGCCAATCTCACTGGGGTTAGGTATTAACAAACATATGTATCTCTTAAGAAGCAAACAACTCAAGCGGTTAAAGCAAAAGAATATGGCGTACTGACCGTTGTCTAATTGCTCTCAGCAATTCTCGTGCCATGGATATTAAGTCGTATGTGTTACAGAAGAAATCAGAACCTGTGCTTAAAAGTTTCTCCTATACTGGGTTTTCCCTACCCAGCTGTATCTTGCTCCAAGCCCTGTTGATGGGCATTCTCCCTACTCTTCCGTGTACCTGCCCCTCTGTTAATAAGTCTGCGGTCAGGATCTGCTTCTCGGGTGAGCGCTAACTCTTTGCAGATAAATCAAGATATCACATCGTCACAGTCCTGCTAGATCTGACTTTCCAGAAAGCTCACAGCAGTTTTTCTTTTTTTGTTTTGTTTTTTTCTTTTGTTTTGCTTTTTCAAAATCCCATCTGAAATGTACAAAGCACATTGCACACTGACTCTGATCACAGTTGAGGGGTCTGAACCTGGAAGAGAGAAAGCACATTTAATTGAGATAAAAGCATTTCCCCACCCTCATCCAATCAGGCAATTATAACACTGGGCCAGAATTTTCTCCCACATTTTGTATATAAAACATAATTCCGCCACCAGCTGCTCGCCAACATTTTGTTGTCTCCTCAACAGGCAACAAAATAGCAAAACAGATCAGCAGAGGGTGATCTGCCAGCATAACCAATGAGATGCAACTCCCCTCCAACCAGCCTCTCGTTAGGAAGCCGTTTTCTGTTTCTAAAATAAACCCTCTGCAATCATTGCCTTCCTACATCTGTGCTGCTACCTAGGAGAGAGAGACATTTTCCTAACTTACAGGTGCTGAAATATGTCAGAGGAGAAAGAGGAAGGATTGTGCCTCAGCAGTGAAAGGCAGGGGGCAGTTACTCAGGCTTAGAAAGCAGGGGTTTTATGCTTATCATATGCACAGTAAGGATATTTAGAAACTAGGTATTAGGAGTGTGTAGAAATAGGATTTCCTGGCTTTGGAAACTACCTTTTGTCACATCAGCTCCTTACTTTTTCTTCAATTTATTCATTTTTCTTCTAACCTGACCATACTCTCCATCACATCACCCATCCTGCCCCCTCCCCAACAATTCTACTAAGAAACTACTGAGTGTGAGTGTACTAAGTGCTACATGCGGGAAAGGAGTGCTAGGAAGGAGGAGATATTTCAAACCCAAACTGGTAACAGCTGCTTCTCTGCCTTGTAAAAGGTGGCATCATAGCAGAGACATAAACTTTAATTCTCCCTCCCTTGGCAGACACAGGGGGACAGAGAGAAGGGAAGGAAACATGGACTCTCAGAAAGTTCTACTTTGTCTCTGAAGGGAAAGCACATGGCAAGATGGTCCACTGCATACCAGAGCACATTAAGGAGTCTTTGTGTAAGCAAAAATTGAATGAAGAGATATGCTACATTATACCAAAACATGCCAAAAAACAAAAAGCAGCACTGGACAGTAGAGGAGCAGGGCCTAAAAATGGGAGGCCAAGTGCTTTCAGCAGACAATAGAGGAAGAGACAAGGTTCTGCAAAATCCTCCTAGTGCTGTCACAAAAGTTCAGTAAAATTGACCACATACCCACAAATCTTGTTAAATAATAACTTGAGGGCTGGGGTTCAAGAAAAGAAATTGAAGGTTAAACAGTGGAGAATATGTCAACATTAAGGAATAATAAGATCAGGGGTTGAGAGAACTCATTCAATGGGGGTCCAAGAGCGAAGATAATCAGGAAAACACTTGCATCCCCACCTTCACTGCATCTGGTGGAAGTCCCAGAGTGGTTGAATTGTGCATAAATAGATGTCTCGTCCTGCGTGGCATAGAGTTCAGCCAATTCCATATCAATATTTAAGGATTGGACACCCCAGCTGACATCGATGCACATTTATGCCTCCCCACAGCAGGTGCTGGCATCCCCATTTGATAGCTGAAGAAGCTGAGACTTAACACAAGTTATGTTATTTGGTCAAGGTCACATAGTTAAAAGCACAGATATAAGGAAGCCAGCGACTTCTTTTTTTGACCATGCCAAGAATCATTAAGAATATCTAAATATCAAAATTTTTATAAGTTCTTTAATTTATATGATTATTATTACACCATAGGACTAGCTTCATTTTACAGCTAAGAAAAAAGACAAATTAAGTCTGGTTAAGCACTTTGCTAGATGCCATATTTTGGCCATGGTTTGAGTCTATTGTCTTCTCATTGCTGCACTTGGCAAGGTGGTTTGAGATAAGGGACACCTATTGTTCTATTGTGGTTATCTGAGGTGCATTTTCTAGGGGTCTTTTAATGGAGGTTATAAGATTTTCGTGAAAAGTAGGACAAATAAAATGAGCTCTACTCTCAGAGACAGAAAACAATCAAACAAAAGTAAGCCCAAGCCAGTGTCACTGATCGTCTTCTGGACTAGTCAGGTACACCAAAAAGAAACACATGACAGAGAGCACCCTGTAGTTTTCTGAGCTTCTATTACCCTCATGTAACTATTAAGTCTATGTGCTTGCTTGCACAATTAAAAACATTTTTAAGAAAGTGAAAATGGTGCATGTTTTTGTTTTAAAGAGCAATGTTTTAAAGAGTTCCTTGCCAGGTATTTATGACCTTGTTCCATTATCCAACAAGGCTTAGGGGGACAGAATCCACACAGGTAAAATGAGGGTGGTGACAGATTCAAAGAGCAAAAAAAAACAAAGTATACCTTGGAATTATAAGAGAAAAGATGATACTGGGTCTGAGATCGTGGCCCTAAGACTTAAGGAAGAAACATATCTGGTTTCCTGAGATAAATATCTATCCTCTTCCCTCAGTTTTTCTGTAAGTTAATAGGGATAGCAAAATTTATAACAATATATCATCCTAATAAGTGAGGTGGGAGTTCCTCTTGAAGGTAGCTATGCTCACCCCTATGCTATTGCCACAGAAAGGAGTTCCTCCTGGATGAAAATATCTTTATTTAGAAAATGAGTTGATCATTTAGATGTGACTGTACATACTCAAGTGTAGAATCTGAAAGGCGATTTCAGAACAAAGTAGAGCAAAATTGCCATGCATAAGTAAATGGAAAAGATTTGAAATATTGCTGGATTCCCAGAGAACAGGGATGCAGAAAGAACCAGGATGACTGTGACAGACTGGGTTGCAGCAGTGAGAGGCCTTCCTCAGCTATGGCAATTCATGGACTGCGGAGACCCAGAAAGAATGTCAGAGAAGTGGCAGCCCTAACACTCAAAGTCCACTGTGATGCTGGCTTGTGAGTACCTCTCTCCGGACCAATTTTCAGTAGAGCTGGCTATATGCACAAAGGCCTTGTGAGAGACACTTTAGTTGCTTTCGTTGCTACTAAAATCCCAAAGCAGATTTGCATTCCTTACTTAGGAAATTTAAAAGAGAGCAGGGAAAGCACATGCAAGATGGTGAGAAAACACACAAGTGAAAGCCTTCAGGAAGAACATAAATTCAGAGGTGCATATGGGCTTGAGAAGTCTGGCACCCTACGAATCTGCAGGCATCTCGGTGGTGGTGAGGAGCACTGGACTTCGCACATCTCATGAAATGGAGTGTTTGTGGCCAAGCATTTTTTAGATACTAAAAAGCTGGGAGAATTTAGCTGATACTATTAATAGGTTGGTGTATATTTGAAACAGCCTGATTAAAACAAACAACAAACAAAAAATCTAGGTTAAATGAACAAAAGGGGGTATTATCAAAATCAATTATAGCATGCCTATAGGAAAAGTGCCATTAAAAATACAGGAGAGGCATTATCTTGCTCTTCTCTGAGTTGCCTCTCTTAGCTCAGACTTCTATAGCAGAATACCACAGACTAAGTGGCTTAAGATAATGAACAGGTGTTTCTTATGGTTCTGGAAGCTTGAAGTCCAAGATCAGGATGTCAGCATAGTTTGGTTCTTGGTGAAGGCCGTCTTCCTGATTGTGTCCTCATATAGACTTTCCTCAGTTCCTGCAGGCAAAGAGAAAGGGGAATATCTCACCTCTTCCTCTTTTTATAAGGGCACTAATCCCACATGGTGGTTCTGCCCTCATGATCTCGTCTAACCTTAATAACCTCTCAAGGCCTCAGCTCCAAATACTTTCACATTGCAAATTAAGGTTTCAACACATATATTTTGAGTGGACACAAAACTCAGTCGACAGCATTGCCTTAGCTCGTGGCCCACCAGGAGCGATGACCAAACATGCCAGTGGATCGTGGTCAGTCCTGGTTTGACTGTCCCATGTAGGCTCCTTGCCTCACTGCACCACGACATCTGTAAACTCAACACAAATAAACTCCCACAGCCATCCTTGAGCATTTGGGCCAGGTGGGTGGTCCCTGAACTAAGTAAACATGTGGATACCGAGCTAGAATAGAGTTGACTGAACCTCTAATACATAGTTATGAGACTATTATTTATTAACTTATCAAAAATAATTAGTTAGCTCTGAAACAATCTTATTTTTTTCTTTTGGTTATTCTATGTTACTTAGTCTTCCTAATAAGTATTTACTTCTGCATTTTGAAAAGTATGAACATATGCTATTTGGGGTGTAGTTTTTATTTAGCTCTGCTGCATTACTGAGTGATCACTGAACTTTGGGGAAAACCAGGAACATGGTCAGGGGGGTGGAGTGACATCAGTATAGGTGTCCCTTCTGCCTGCCTGTCAGCATTGACATTTGTCAAATAGAGCCAAGTATACAATTACTTCTTAAAACACTGTTTTTCCAATAGAAATAAATCTGCTACCAGAAAATCAGAGTTGCATTTTCATTTCAGCAAAGAGAAAAGAAATTTTATGCTGAAATAGTCAGGCTGGGCATATCAAACGAAGCCCAGTAAATGAATTATGAGCCATTCTCCATGATACAGTACAGCATGAATCCTCCGGAACTTACAGGCTTCAGCGATACTTGTGAGTTATGCAGTCACTTAAACACACAGAAATAAATAGTTGCATTTCAATGTCTATATTGCTATACTCTCTCCATCATATAGCTGGCCAGTTTAGCTATAAATTTGACAGTCAATACATTTCTAAAAATTATATGGGTTTCCAAGATGTGTTTTAAACACAACTTTAGCATTTCTTTCCTTCTGTTTTTTTTTTTTTTTTTCCCTCTTCGGGTAGAGTCAAAGAAGGTGTCATTCATACTTCAGACAATGGGACCAAAATGAAAATAAATAACCGAGAACCCATCAACCCATCTGCTCAGCCATCCATCCATTGAGGAATACTTCTGAATATCAATACCACCTCTCCCACTTACTTGTAATAAGACTTAAGTCACTTTAAGTAGTCCACTTAAAATTGTGTCTTTTATATACACATAATATGGCGGTGATAACTCCTATACCACAAAGTGTTGGAAAGATTAAATGAACTCATATAACACAGAGTGCTTCTGATAACTCCTTTTTCCTGTCCAGTTGAAGGTGGGAGAATAAAAGCTGTAGTTTAGATGCCAAAAGATTGAAATTTTTAGAGTGTTTTCACTGAATGTTTTAGTGATGTACAGGACACCTGCAGGGAAATGTGATTGTCCAGGCAAGTCCAGAATGGAATGTCCTGGAGCTTCAGGAAAGTCTTCAGCGTAATGTCCCTGTGGTTTGTTCTGTTGTATTGAGAATATTCTCTTCATGTGTGCTGTTCTGCGTTTCAGAAGTTACACTAAGTCGTTTCAATACTCTGTAGCCTTTCCACCCCCACGTAGAAGTGAGCCACGTTTTTTCCCAATGACTGATAGATCAACACTTCATTCAACTTCGACTATGTATTTGGCTGCACTTGGCAACCTTACAAAACACAGCTATACCTGGGATTTCATCATGTTACACACATCCCAATATTTATCAGATTGTAGATTTTTTTTTAAAAGTGATTCTATCTTTAAAGTGTTCTTAGGAGAAATTTCAGTTTCCTGTTAGCCAAAAGAACCTAAACCTCTCTAGCTATTTGAATACCTTGTAGCCTAAACCCCTCTTCCCACCACCTGAGTTCTGCTGTTCATGCTGTGGTTGATTGAATGATTCCCAGGTAATCTGCCAAAGTAAATGAATACTGACTCGACTCATGGATATTTGAGCCTAAGAGGATTAATTTGGTGGCTTTCTGGCCAGTATAGGATTTCCACAGACACCATCAGGAAACGGTTGTGACTATGATTGTGCCGGGCCGTGGAACCTTGAACTTACCAATGGGCAAGTCCCAGCCCAGCTGCAAACCCCAGATACTGCATTCTGTTTGCCTGGATCCACCTGTAGTGTCAATTGCATGGAGGCCTTGCCCTGTTCCTGTTCTGAGCCTGCTGGGCTCAGACACTGCCCAGTTGTCGTCTCAGCCTCTCTGCCTCCACAACAACAAAAGAAAAGAGACTCCTGTGCTGCTTCTCACCCTTGCCTGCCACCTCCTGTGGGTTAACAAAAGGCACCATGTCTGTTAAAGTTACAAATGGTTTTATATTTGTTCCAGGAAATTATTTTCTTTGCTATTATCTTCTGTTGAATGTTTCCTTGAATGTTTTACGGTATTCAATGCAGTAAAAGAAAAAGAAGTAGGACATGTATTCCATATCCATTTCACCATTTCCTTTTCCTTCTATTTATGTTTTGGGAAAGATGCTGTTAGCTTCTGTCTTGATAGTAGTTGTGATGGTTAGTTTTATGTGTCAACTTGGCTAGACCACAGTACCCAGATATTTGATCAGAAATTACTCCAAATGTTCCTATAAGGGTATTTTTGTATGCAATTAACATTTAAATTGATGGACTTTGAGTATAGTAGATTGTCCTCCATAATGTAGGTGGGCCTTATTCAATTAGTTGAAGTCCTCAATAGAAGAAAAATACTGACTTTTCCCAAGCAAGAAGAAATTGTTCCAATAGACTGCCTTCTGATTTGAACTACAACCTTAGCTTTTCCTGGGTCTCCAGCCTGCCAGACTTTGGACTTGTCAGCCTCCATAATCCTGAGTCAATTCTTAAGATGAATATTTACCCCTCTATATACAAACATTGTTAGTTCTTTTTCTCTGGAGAACTCTCACTATTGCAGTGTTTGGACCAGTCCAAGGTAGAATGTTTTGTAGATTAGTAGAGTCAGCATGCTGGAATGGTAGAGACTATGGACAATTCCATAGTCTCCAAAGAACAGTGAACACCAAGAAACACATTTTGGAGCCAGAGAGGCAGGGTTGGAACTTCAGTTCTGCCACTTAGCAACTTAGTTATTCTTCAAGTTGTGACCATGAGCAGGCCAGTCTGCCTCAGCTCAGTCTCTACGCTTACAAAATATGGATGATAACAGTTCTCACCACCTAAATTGTGATGAAAATGAAATGAGTTGGTAAAGGGAACTCCCTCGTAACAGTGCCTAGCACCTAGTAAGCATTCAGAAAATGCAAGCCATGTACAAGAAGAATGTTGTAAGAAATAGACTCTCTCATCTACTGGATGCTTGCTGGATGCCTGGCACTGTGTTATGTGCTATATATTTACTCATATTATCATTATAGCCCTTCCTATTTTATTGTTGTCACTTAAATAAATGAAGTCACCTGCCCTCAATTTTACAGTTAATAAGGGATAAGGCCCAATGTCAAACCAGTTCTATTTTCCTCCACAGACTGTATCTTTTAATGCCACACTGCTTGACCTACATGTGTAAAATGCTTAACCCAATCCTAGCACACAGCAGGTACTCGATAAATGCTCACCAACATTGCATAATTAGAGGCCTATGATTTCTTTTTATGTCTCCTGAGAAAAATAACCCTTACTAAACTATGATAAACTATTTATTTGTGAATCTAACAGGGATCATGCTTTTCTAAGACCAAATAAGGCCATGTAGTTTGACTAAGGTTTATTGCTATTTTTATTATTGGTGTTGTTCAATGTGAGTTTTTATATAATAAAAATTTTACCAAGTTAGAAACATTAAATTACATGACTTTTAGGGGGCAAGAACAAAAATATAAAATTCGGCAAAAAATAGATCAGTTTAATATGACATATGCAATTGGTATTATAGTCATGAAAATTTGGAATAAAATTAGGAAAAAATAAAGGTGGTTGTGCTCAATGTAAATCAAAACTTTTACGTATCATCAACTCTGTAACAACTCTGGCCTGGGCAGAATAAGGGAGGCAGGTGAACTCAGTAAGGCAAGATTCTTTACCTCACAAACTATTTGTAAATCAACTGAACCTTTGGAGGTGAGAAGACCACTAATTTTGTTGGTTCAATAAACAGTTCTCTGTAATAATCAGAACTAATTCTCCTGTGGCAGTTGTAAACATGCTGATAATCCTTCTATTCAAAAACATGTTTTCTCCTATTATCTGGGCCAACTTTAGTGACTAACATGTAGACAATAGACTGCAGAAGTGACACTGTGTGACTTCTAAGGCTATGCCATAAAAGTAATGCAGCTTCTGTTTGATTCACTGGGACACTACTTTTGGGGCTCAAAGCCACCATATAAGGAGTCTCAGAACTCTGAGACTACCATGCTGTGAGGAAACTGAGGCCACATGGAAGAGCTGAGTGTAGGTGGCCCTGTCTTCAATCCTAACTGAAGTCTCAACTAACACCAGATACATGAGTAAAACTCCTTCAGACAATTCAAACCCCAGCCAGCAGTCATTCCTGCTTTTCCCTACCCCTATGCCTGACCCACAGAATGGAAGAATGTATTAAAATGGCTGTCTTAAGCTGTGTAGTTTTAGGGTAATTTGTTAGACAGCAATAAGTAACTGAAACACCTTCCCACTCATCACATGGTGTAAAAGACCTCTCTGGAGAGGTGGTGTAGAGAAGGGGGAAGATGCCCTCTGCTAAGACAATCAAGGTCATTGGTTTGATCTCCCAGACACTAAATTGGTGTGTTGCTTTAGCATTTCAAAGGCATTTTTAAATAAATGTTTCAGTTTGAACAGTTTTACAATCTTCTTTAAGATTTTGATTTATGTTTCTCATCGTTCCAAACCTGCTGTCTACCAAGCACTGTATTAGGCTCTTGGACATATGGCTTCTGTCCTTACAAAAACTCTGTGACATGGGTATGATTATTCTGATTAAGAGATGGGGAAACTAGATAATTACCAGTCAATAGGTAATACGTATCCAGGGCTTACTAAGTATTAAACACTTTCTGAACACTGTATGTAATATCTGATTTCATCTTCATTGTAATTCTACAACATAGCTATTATTATTTCCATTTTATAGCTAATGAAACCAAAGTAGAGAGAAGATAAGTAACTTTCCCAAGTTCACAGCTAATAGGTGGTCAGCCTGTATCTTAGTCCGTTTGTGCTGCTATAACAAAATACCATTGACTGTTTGGCTTAAACAACATTTATTTCTCACAGTTCTGGAGGCTGGGAATTCCAAGGTCAGGGTGTCAGTATGGCCAGATTCTTGGTAAGGAGCCTATTCTTGGCTTCCAGATAACTGCTTTCTTTCTGTTTCCTCATAGAGTAAAGAACAAAAAGAGCTCTGGTTTCTTCCTCTTCATACAAGGACACTAATCCCATAATGGGGCTTCCATCCTCATGACCTTATGACTGAATCTAAACTTACTTACTTCCCAAAGGTCCTCCCCCCAGATTGGGCTAGGGCTTCAGCATACAAATTTTTAGGGACACAAACATTCAGTCCATAACAACCTGCCTTCAGAATGCACACTCTTAACAACTATGTTGCATGCATTAAAAATATATCATGGTCAACATAGAATACACTTTTAAAAAAAGTGTAAAAAAACTCAGAATTATGTATCCTCTCTGATTAAAAGATTGGTTAAAAGCTTGCATAGGAAAATGTGAAAAGGAGACAACAAAAAGAAAGAGAAGTGAGATTATTAGTAGATTCATAGATTCAAGGATTTTTTTCCTTTTCCTCTTTGGTCCATATTCATGATTTTATGTAATGTTATATTATTTCTACAATATAAAAATAAATTTCAGTATAATAGTTTTATAGACTTTCATACAGGGAATTTTACACAGAAACAAGAAGCGTTTATTAGGTGTACAAATGAATAATATGCTACACTTCCATGAACGTTTTATGTTTTTGTCACATGTTTTGATATGTGCTGTTTCTTTGAAAGGTAAGGAGAGCACATAGCACCTACCTTTGATAAACCAGATGGCTGCCGCTGTTAGGTTCCGCTGTGTGGATGTTCACTGGTCCCCTGGTTCCCAGTGTCAAGAATGAGTACTGGTACCCAAGTCGAGCCAATGACGAGTGATCACAAACACAGAGCAACTTAATACCAACAGGTTATCACATAAAAGAAAGAATGAAAGTAAAGGAAGTTACACAAAAGGAAAATACATTCCAGAGAGAGTAGAATGGGTCAGTCTCCCTAAGTGGACACTGGAGGCTGAGCATATGTTGCCTTTTATAAGCCCACTAGTTTGTCCCACCTTACCCCTGGCAAGATTGGTTGCTGTTTCCTGCCTTTGGGGTTGATTGACAGGTGGCTGTTACATAACAGGTCACATGACAGGTTACATAACACGGTATGTTATATAACAGTTTCCCTTTCTGCACATGTGTCTTTTCTAGAATTCTCCATGAAGCTCCACCCATGTTATGCTAGATGATAATGAGCTTTAAGTCAGTTAAAGATTAGTAGGAACTTTTTACCACGTATGTTCCCACCAGGGAACAGTTCCTAACCACAATTTGGTTCCTAGCTACAATTTGTTTCCTGCTCTCCACCCTTCGCAACCTTCTTGCCACCTGTTTACCCTCCACCAGACCTAACACCACAGCCAGGAGTTTCTGACTCAGGTCCGGTCATATTCTGGACAATGATGGAAAACAAACACAGACCTGGGTTCCTCATTGATCAATAAGTAAATGCTTTCCTCTGGTTCTTTACACTTCAAGGAGTCAGAAAAAGAGAGAAAAGAGAAAGGATGAGGGAATCGTGTAAACATTGAAGGGTATCCAGATCTCATGGGAAAATTTGACACTCAAATATTGTAGAGTGAGAGAATTCACAGGCAATGGAGGCAGGGTAGTGTGAAGAGAGAGGTGATGTGGGAGTGAGGACAGAAGTCCACTACACCATCATCCTCCAGCCCCCGGGGAGTAGGCATGGAGTGTGCTCAAACTGAACTTAGTCATTCCTGGTTGAACAGGAAGAAAAGAGAAATGGCCTTGTTACAAAATGTTGTACCCCACCTCAAATTCGTGTGTTGGAGGCCTAACTCCCAATGTGACAGTATGAGGAGGTAGGGACTTTGGCAGGTAATTAGGTTTATATGTGGCATGAGGGTAGGACCCTCATGATGGGAGTAGTGTCCTTATAAGAAAAGATATCATCTCTCTCTCCTCTCTCTCTCTCCCCACCCCCCACCCTCCCCCACGCTCCCACCCTCCCCTACACACAAGAAAAGGTAATACAAGCACACAATGAGAGACAGTCATCTACAGCCTGAAAAGAGATTTGGAACCAGGAACTCAATTGACCCACATGTTGATCTTGCACTTCCCAAACTCCAAAACTCCAAAACTTGTGAGGAAAATTGTCTGTTGCTTAAGCCACCGCGTCTGTGGTTACAGCAACCCAAGCAGACTAAGATCAGATTGTATTTGAACTCGGATCTACACGACTCCAATTTTTTGCTCTGTCCATCGCTACACAGAAATGTTCTCCAGAATTCGAGTTCCAACATCTGAATTCATGTCCTAATCCTAATACAAATTAGAGCTATAAAGCACTGGCAATGAACTTTATCTTTCAATGCCTAAACTTCATCAGGTAGTCTCTAGAAAGAATGATTTCTTCTCCAGCAGAGACTGTTTTTGAGAATTAGGGTAGGGTCATATCTTGGGAATCAAAGGGAATAAAAGCTTTAAAAATTTTTTTTACTTTTCTTTACTCATCAGATAGGACCTTTGACCTGATCTATGTTAATTTGGTAAAAAATTTGACCTGAACCTAAAAGGAATAGATTTATAGCTTTTAGGTATTGAATGTAGTGTAAATTTCCATGGGTTTCACTGCAGAAATATTAATGTGTTTGTTTATGTGGCATGGCCCCAGCCCCTTTGTGAAGCTGCAGAATGTTGGGTATCATAAAATCCAGAAAACCCCAATATACATTTGGCCCCATGAATTTCAGATAGGCATTGTGGCTATCTATTGCATTCATCAGTGGACCATTCCTTTCTTTTTCCTAGCCATGGGGGGACATGGCGTAGCATGCATTCAGGTTTTTTTCTTTATTTCCTAAAACTTTTTTTGACTGTAACATTTAACAGGAGTTAAAGAAGGACATATAACAGCATGTGAAAAGCCCAGACAGACTTGGATTCAAAACCTTGCTCCTCTATATGTCCTTAAGCAAAAGTACTCAGCATTTCTAAATTTGTTTCTCTAGCTGTTAAATGGGGACAGCAATGTATCTCTTAAAAGTATCAAATAGAATAAATGAGTCTTAGCATGGTGTCTGGCACTTTAACTACCTGAACCAGTAGACATGACTCTAATTAAATGCACATGTTGATATTATGTTTGCTAAGAATCCTTGCTGTCACAGGCTATTTGTGACAATCATGACTGTAGCCCGTGAAGTCAATTTCCATCTTTTGCTCATTGTTATTCACAGTGGCTGGAAATTTGACAGCCTTGATTTTTCAACTTCTTGGACTGTAGGTTCAGAGCTGCTAGTGTATTTTCCAATATGTTGTCAAACACAAAGCATTACTGAAGAATAGTCCCCAAAAATCTGTGATGAGAAGAGCATGTTCTACTCTGGGTATAATGATACAGAGCTGCAGTTCTTGGGCTGAATGAATCAGGAAGGTAAGAGCAGGTCTTTTCTTCAAGGAAATGTCATCTGTAAGGTGACTCCAGGGCCAGGAAACCATTTAATACCCCAGAACTCACAGCAGCTGAATTTGAGCACCAGGCTGTGTTTAGGAGATCCTCCCTCCTCTTTCTTTAATGGACCCTTATTACAGAGGCAGAAGGCCTGTTAACCCAGGACCCAGAGGCTGCTGCCATAAATTCACTATAAAATCCCATTGACATTGGTTGACTGTCAGAAACATAAAACTGTCAGTGGCCATGTTTTCAATTATACAGGACAACTACTTCAGTACATGTATGCCATAGCCGTTGTGTGGGATTTGTTTCATCCTCACACATGTGGCAATCTGTCTTCACACAGTGGTCTGGGGGTTTGAAAGAGTCCAAGCAATGAACCACACTTGGGTGTTAATGCTCGGGAAGGAGAAGATATGCTCCGGTTTGTTCCAGTAATTTTCTGGGCTTTCCTCCCCTGTAGCATGTCATAGTGCATCAGAATGATCATTTTACTTATTGATATCCTCAACTAGTCATTTGAAGGTCAGAGCTTTGTCTATTATTTTTTTCAGCCATCAGAATCTGCAATAGCAACTTCTATATAGATGCTTTTCCATAAATATATTCACTTGAGTCCATGACATACAGCATTGACCTTAGTACTTAAGAGATTTCAGACTGAGTGTGCGTCTATGTCTGCACCACCTTCTGTCTTTAGGAAACTTACCTGGAGATATTTTAGATGGATTCTTTGAGTCTAGTTCTTCCTGTATCTTGAGCCAAGTTAACCAACTCCGGTTGGATCAGACACCAACATTCAAGGTGAGTTTTTACAAATTTGCTTGGTCATTTGCCAAAGACTTCAAAGTGCGCTCTGCCTGTCTCCGTTCCTCCTTCTCCAGGCTGTCAAACATACCTCCAGGGGATTATCTTTCTAACATAGACAGATGTGTCCTGCTAAGACTCTATACAAAGTGTTGATTTCCCAAACATCAGGTGAAAGTCTTTTATCCTAGCATTTGGGACTCATTAGCTCATCCTTTCCATGCAGTTCAGATGTATAGTTGTGCTGAGCCAGGCAGGTTTCTAACTCCACCGATGCCGTGCTCTCTAGCAAATTTGGGGAGTTAAACAGGCTTTGGTTTGACTGCATATTCTGCCATGTCCTAAGCATGTGACATCGGCAAAATTAGGAAATCTCAGTGACTGATTTCTTAACCTGCAAAACAGGAATAAACAATACTGCCTGCAGAGTTGTGGTGTGGATTACATGAGATACCGAATGGAAAGTGTCTGATGAATCGTGATGTAGTATAAATGCTAGTTCTCCTCCTATAAGCATAACTGTGCTCACATATCAGTGCTTTGATTCCATACAAAATACCTTTCTCTATGATCTCGTACTATCCAAGCTTTGCCATTTTTTAAATAAAAGCCTGTACATACAGGTATTTGTAGTTTACAAAGTATTTTTGTATACATGAGGCCATTTGATCCACACCCACACTGTGAGATAAATGAAGGGAATATTGCCTTGTCCTTATGAAAGAGAAACGTAAGGAAGTTGAGCACAGAGAAGTTAAAAGGCTTTGCAGAGTGACAGAGTCCTAAGCCTCAGAGCTAGAAGCAATGTCAAGTGTTTATGAATCAAAATCCCTCATTACTCAAGGCTCAGCTTCTTGGAGCAAGGCAGCATCCAGGCTGACTTACTTGTCCTCTCTGCTGTCTTTTTACATCCCTTTGCAAGGATCCTCTCCTCGTTGGATCCAAATCCTGGCCTCCAGCCATCCCCATTTCTATAGAGGGGTCTTTCTCAAACCTGTTCAATATCTTCTTACAGTTCGGTTCAGCAGTATGAACTGTCAATTGTCAGCAAATTTGATTTTTACAGGAGACGTTGAAAGACCCATAATGTCAAACCCCAAATGTCAGAGAATGTAGTATTTCATGGTGTTTTGATGGGCAATGGAGAAAGCTTAGCAATGGAGTGAAGTACCAGATGCCATGGCCCTTGAAAGGCTTCCCTGGTTGGTCAAAGGAAGCACCTACTCCACTCCCTTGTAAAGGTTTCCCTCCTTTTACAGTTATGCTGACCACATTGATCAATTCCCACGGCATGTAGAGTTGCACATCCTGTGTTGTTCAACATTTTGAGTATGCATCTCCAATACATGCATGCTTTTAAAAACGTTTAAAGTGTGTATTTGTGCTAAAATACTAATATATTTTGTGTGTTATAAAAATGGAAATTAAAAGGAAATGATAAAAATGACATAAAAATGTCAAAATGTCTTGCTAATTGTGAGAGCATTGTAGCAACCATATAAAACTTGGACATTTTACATAACTTTTCTGTTCCTCATTACCAAAAGTGGAATTATAATGTGTTGTAATTGTATATATTCATTTTATGCATATGTTTTATGGAATATCTATAGCCAATAAATATATGGAATTTTATAGGTATAATAATACAACATACAGAATGATATATGCATGGTAATGTATGCACCTCACTATTATTCACCTTGCATTTTACCTTAAATGTGCTTTATGCTGTAAGATTTTAGCTGATGCTGATAACAGTGGATATGAATCTACATTTCAAATGTTCTTCCGGGTACATTCGAGGCTTTTATTTGCTTGTTTTTGTCTTGCTATGTGTCAGAACTGTTTGGGACTTTATTTTTAGTCATTAATGTGGCTGCCAAAGACTTTGGAGCAGAACTGTCAGTTCTGCCATTTTCTTGTTCACAAGTGCTTGTGTTATTGGCATTACCTTCAATTGGTCATTTCTTCCTAGAACCCTTGCTAAGTCACTTGTTTATTCTCTGAGCATTAGCATAGTTGACATGAGATCACACAACCCATAAATATAATTAACCAGGAATACATAAACTGTAGTGCATTATAATACATGTGGCAGATACCCTTGGCTGCCCCTTTATTATCTGTGCTCTCTAATAGAAAAATAGAAGCTTTAGCTGGGTAGGAACGTTATATATCTCGTTCTCCTTTGCTGCTGATCCAATCATGTGACTAGGTTCTGGATAATGAGATGCAAACAAATTGATAGGAGTAACTTAAATGGAAGAAGAGTATGCCCTTCTCATTTCTTTTTCCCACTTTCTGCAAACACTGAAGCTGCCATCCTCGTTCACAATAGGGAAGCCTCGTGCTCAGAATGGACAATAACACTATTGTAAGTCTGTGGGAAGTTCATGCCTGTGCTGTTAGGGCAGTAGGAATAAACCTACCTTTTTTGTTGTTGTTAATCATTGATAATTTTGTTTTTGTTATACCAACAAAATCAACATCCTAACCAATATAATATGCTGAAAGTGACTACATTAGTGGGGGTGCCCATCAGCCCCCCTGCATTATGTAAATCCCAGTGTCCCCCACCCCACGGGATACCTGATTAACTGTATCAATAATATTCATGCAGCTTAAGTTCCTTCTTATTTTTAAATTAAAAATAAAACAAGGATTCTTTTTTTTCCCTTTCTTTGCCCCCCATGTGCCACAAGACTTCCGAAGACTTGTCTTAATTATCCTTAATTTGTTTTCTTTTTCTTCTTATATATATTGGTCTTATCAACCTAGGGCAACTGCAACCTTCTTGAAGGCAAGGCTATTCTGTGTATGTAACTATTTCTGTGTATCAGTGACTCTCAAATGTGGTACTGGAATTAGTGTCATCTGGGAAGTTTTTAGAAATGCAAATTATTGGCCTCCACCTCAGAATTGCTGAATCAGAAACTCTAGGGTGGGCTCCAGAAATTGATGTTTAACAAGCCCTCCAGGGGACTCAGAAGCCAGGTAAAGTATGAGAATTGCCACCATGACGGGTGACAGCTCACTATTTTTTTCTTTTTTTTTGAGACAGAGTCTCACTCTTTCTCACTCTTTTGCCCGGGCTAGAGTGAGTGCCGTGGCGTCAGCCTAGCTCACAGCAACCTCAAACTCCTGGGCTCAAGTGATCCTTCTGCCTCAGCCTCCCGAGTAGCTGGGACTATAGGCATGCACCACCATGCCCAGCTAATTTTTTCTATATATTTTTAGTTGGCCGATTAATTTCTTTCTAATTTTTAGTAGAGGCGGGGTCTCGCTCTTGCTCAGGCTGGTTTCGAACTCCTGAGCTCAAACAATCCGCCCACCTTGGCCTCCCAGAGAGCTAGGATTACAGGCATGAGCCACCGTGCCCGGCTGACAGCTCACTCTTAAAACTCCAGTGTTTAAGGAGGAGATATAGTTGGAGATAGGGGGTGCAGAGATGGGATAATTTTATATGGTGTTAGACAGAAGCTTTCCAAAGATGGGGTTTTAGGATATTCCCAATGAAAGAAGAATGTTTCCATCAAAGGATTTAACAGTTTGTCATAGAGATCTGGCTGATCATGGCAGGTAATAGGGAAAATCCTTCCCTAAGCAAATGTGAGAGTGATACTGAGCTGGCAGAATTGGGAGGGGTGAGCAGCCCACATGGCTGGGGCTACCATTGGGCTCCACAAGGAAGAAGACTATGTAGGATTTCCTCCCAGGAGAGTACACAGAGGTCTGACAATGGGCATAAGTCACTAAGCTAGTAGCTCCCAGAAGGTGAAATATTAGCATAGAAGGATACAAACAAGTGTTACAAGATGAAGGAGAGTCTATAAGCAAATAAATTTGAGAATTTATGGGCCCAAGTTAGCACTTTCTGTACTACAGTACTTCTCAGAGCCTTTACTAGGATAATAAACATTTTGAATCTCTGAGAAGGGGCTACAGTAAACACTACTGTCTAAAATTATATTTGACCACCTCACCTCAGTATAATTCATGGATCGAGTAGTCTTTGGAAACACATTTTGGAAACAGTGTCAGAAACAAAATGTGTACAAACTCCAGCTCATGAGTTTTGAATAGAGGGAAGGAATTGGAAGGTGTAAAGATTGAGTTCATGGAAGGGGGTTTCTGGGTGATTTCTGTGAATATCAGTGTTTATGACTTGAGTTTGTGACTTGGTAAGGGTATAGTGTGATTCATTCTCAAACTCTACAAGGTGGCTTGCTCATCACTGGATTTTCATGATGGGTGTTTTTTCTTCTTTTTATTTCAGCATATTATGGGGGTACAGATGTTTAGGTTACATATGTTGCCCTTGACTCCCTTCCCCCCAAGTCCGAGCTTAAAGCGTGTCCATCCCCCGGGAGGTGAGCATCGCACTCATTGTTTGTGCATGTGCCCGTCCCCTCCTCCCCCCCTCCCCTTGCCCAACATCCAATAAATGTTATTCTTATATGTGCACTTAAATGTTGATCAGCTAATACCAGTTTGATGGTGAGTACATGTGGTGCTTGTTTTTCCATTCTTGGGATACCTCGCTTAGTAGAATGTGTTCCAGCTCCATCCAGGAGAACACAAGAGGTGCTATATCACCATTGTTTCTTAAAGCTGAATAGTACTCCATGGTACACATACACCACATTTTATTAATCCACTCATGTATTGATGGACACTTGGGTAGTTTCCACATCTTTGAAATTGTGAACTGTGCTGCTATAAACATTCGGGTTCAGGTGTCTTGTTTATAGAATGTCATTTGATCTTTTGGGTAGATGCCCAGTAATGGGATTGCTGGATCAAATGGTAATTCTACTTGTATCTCTTTAAGGTATCTCCATATTACTTTCCACAGAGGTTGCACTAGTTTGCAGTCCCAGCAGCAGTGTATGAGTGTTCCTATCTCTCTGCATCCACGCCAACATTTATTGTTTTGGGACTTTTTGATAAAGGCCAGTCTCACTGGAGATAAGTGATATCTCATTGTGGTTTTGATTTGCATTTCCCTGATAATTAGAGATATTGAGCATTTTTCATATGTTTTTTGGCCATTATTCTGTCTTCTTTTGAAATGTTTCTGTTCATGTCCTTTGCCCACTTTTTCATAGGGTTGTTTGATTTTTTCTTGTTGATTTTCCTGAGTTCTAAGTAGATTCTAGTTATCAGCACTTTATCGGATTTGTAGCATGTATGATGGGTGTTTTATTGATATCTGTTGATTTCTATTGATGATTATATTGGTGATAAAGCATTTCTATTGATGATTATATTGGTGATAAAGCTGATGTTTACTGATACTTGCCTCTTCTGATGCAGTCCCATTGATGATCCTAGCACCAAAACCCCGCAAAGCGGGGTCGTCATGGTGGATAAAATGTGGCATCAAGAATTTCTCCAAAATCAATAAGGCTTGAAAGAGATAACTACTGAGATAAGGAATCTAGATGATCAGTTGAGTCTGGTTTAGGACACAGTCCATAACAGGATACTGACAGAGTCTTGGTCAAAATTAGGCACAAGATCAGTGGAATGACAAAAGTGCATTGGGTCCGAGATGGAACTCAGCTCGGTAAGGAAACTTGGCTGCAGACGGAAAGCGGAAGCAGAAACCCAGGGTGGAAAGGGAAGAGACCTGGATCTCGTGGAGACATGGCTGTGGTGTAATAGACGTACACATACGCCCAACCAAGGTACTCTGTAGGCACTATTTGGATAACCAAGACTAGCTCTGAAGAGGCAGCTTGAACACAAAACTTGGAGGCCCAGAGTCGCTCGCTATGTGTGTTTACTGTGAGTGGTCAATACATCTGGAGAGGGACACAAAGGGAATAGGGGATGAGGCTGGAGAGATATGCAGAGACAAGATCAACAGCTTACACTTTCACACAACAAAGGAATATGATCAGATCTGCATTTTAGAAATAGTAGCTGGGGAGGAAGTGTGCAGGGACACAAGCCTCTAGTAAGAAAGACCAGAGAATCAAGGCAATGTGATCTCATTTTTGAGACCCTGGGCTCTGTCACCAGATGGACTCAGCTTGAACCCTGCTTTGGCCTCTTATAGTGGGATGACCCCAGCTGGCCTACAAAACCTCACTAAATAGCAATTTCGTATCTGCAAATAAGAAACATAATAATGCATGCCTTGCAGGACTTTTGTGAGAATTAAATAATAAAGGCATATGTATCATGTTCATAAAACGTTCCCTTTACAACTTAGATATGCAGAGAAAGAAAGAAATTTAAAATTTTGTCTGGTCTTTCTCATGAGCCCTTAAACACCTGAGAGTGGAGAAAACAACAGCTAAACTTTTTATTTCAGTTTCCTCTGATTTAAAGAGTTGCTATTAGTTTTTTATCGCTACTATAACAAATAACCACACACTTAGGAGCTTACAAAAACATGAGTTTTTGTCTAACAGTCTGGGAGGCAGACATCCAGTATGGGTCTTACTGGATGGAAATGAAGGATTTGGCAGGACTCTGTTCATTTTTGGAAGCTCTAGGGAAAAATATGCTTCCTGCTCACTCGGATTGTTGGCAGAATTCAGTTTCTTGCAGTTGGAAGACTGGCATCCCCATTCTCTGGCCGGCTGTCAGCGGAGGGGCATCCTAGTTTCTAGAGTCCACTACTCGTGGCTCATTCTTTGGCTCATGACTTCTTTCCTTCATTTTCAAAGCCAGCAATCACTGATCAAATCCACCTTATACTATACCTCTCTGATCCTTCTTCTATCATCAAGGTTCTTTCTCTGACCCTGGGAAAGCCTCTCTCGACTTAAGAACTCATGTGATTAGATTGGGCCCACCAGATGAATCCAGGATAATCTCAAATCAAGTTTCATGCCCTAAATCACATCTGTAATGTCCCTCTTGCCATGCATGGTAGTACATTCATGGGTTCCAGGGATTAGGTAATGGACATATTTGTGGGGACCATGATTCTGCTTATCATACAATTTCTCCAAGTAATGCCTGATCTTATTTGAATAAAAGTAATGATTCTCAGATATCATTTGACCATCCACATGTTGCTTCTGCCTTGGCAAAAGCACCGTAGTGTATATACAGGGTAGTGATGGGTGTTGGAGGCCCACCCAGGTCTGCAGCTGGACATTCATGCAATTTTTTTTTCTCTCTTTCTCTTTATTCCTCTTGTTATTTCATTATTAAGTATGACATGTCCAGTTTCCTTAAGTACTAAATTTGGCAGTTGATATCGTCGACATTTCACTTTGGCAATTCTTGATTGATTTTTATTGTGAAGGTACATACTTAGTCTTTCAAACTCATGATTCGGCTTGTGATAATCTTTCAAATTTGTTTCAGATAAAATTATTTTTAATTTATTTAATTAATTAATGAATTTTTATTTCAGAATATTACAGGGATACAAATGCTTTGGTTACATAAGTTGCCTTTGCACTGCCAAGTCAGAGCTACAAGTGTGCCCATACCCCAGAAAACATGCACTGCACCTGTTAGGTGTGAATTTACCCATCCTATCCTCCCCCTTCCCACCTGCCCAACACCTGATGAATGTTACTTCCATTTATGTACATAAGCGTTGATCAATTAGTACCAATTTAATGGTGAGTACATGTGGTGTTTGTTATTCCATTCTTGTGATACTTCACTTAGAAGAATGGGCTCCAGCTCCATCCAGGATAATACAAGAGGTAGTTCACCATTTTTTATGGCTGAGTCATACTCCGTGGTAATACATATACTACATTTTATTAATCCACTCATGTATTGGTGGGCACTTGGGTTGTTTCCACATCTTTGCAATTATGAATTATGCTACTACTAACATTCGAGTACAGATGTCTTTTTTTATAAAATGTCTTTTTTTCCCCCTTTGGGTAAATACCCAGTAGTGGGATTGCTGGATCAAAGGGTAGCTCTACTTTTAGTTCCTTAAGGTATCTCCATACTACTTTCCATAGAAGTTGTAAAAGTGAGCAAAGGACATGAACAGAAACTTTTTGAAAGAAGACAGACCAATGGCCAACAAACATATGAAACAATGCTCAACATCTCTAATCATCAGGGAAATGCAAATCAAAACCATAATGAAACATCATTTAACTCCAGTGAGAATGGCTTTTATCAAAAAGTCCCAAAATAACAAATGTTGACATGGATGCAGAAAGATAGGCACATTCAATCTTTTTAGAGCAATTTTCATGAAACCATGGATAAGTCAAAAATTTGTGTTATTTTCGAATGAGTTCCGTTGTGGAACCAATGCTGCGCAGACATCTCAAAATACCAACAAAGTGTTTGGGAAGGATGTGAGTAATGAATTCACAATACGTCAATGGTTGGAGAAGTTCCATTCTGGTGATGTTAATCTTCAAAATGAGCCACGTGGGTGACCTGAGACCAAGGTGGATAATGATGAGCTGAAAGCTATAGTATAAGCAAATCCATTTCAACCTATGCATGAATTAGCAGCAAGATTCGACGTTACTATTCTGACAATATTGGACTACTTGAATCAAACTGACAAGGTAAAGAAGCTGGATAGATGGATTCCACATAAATTAAACAAGCATCAGAAGAGAAATCGTTTCAAAGCTTGCCTTTCTTTGCTGTCAGATCATAAAGATGAACCATTTCTACACCGTATTGTTACGTGTGATGAAAAATGGATTCTTTTTGACAATCACAAGTTTTCGGCACAATGATTGGATAAAGACGAAGGGCCAAAACACAATCCCAAACCTAATATTCATGGTAGGAGTGAAAGCAGAAGGGACAGCCTGCCAAACAACTTCCTCCACACAAAGGAGCACGGTAGAAAGAACATTTTCCTTCCGAAAGTGTTCACCTAAAATAGTTCAATGAACCTAGTCTCTTTTCAGAGCTTTGAAACTTGGGAGTGGATAAATGAAAGCAGCTGGAATCTCCAACCTTTCTCCCAGTGCTCCCAATATCTAGCCTGATTTTCTATTCAAGGCATATGAGAGATTATTATTCCTAGCCCCCTTTTATCTATAAAGGGACTTGTTACTATTTTTGGAATGAATCAGGAAAAGAAATGACCTAGTCACTTCTGGGCTTTAACAAGGAAACACCCCTGTAGGATTCTTCAGTCTATCTCTCTTCCTATACAGGTGGCCAAAGAGAACTCATGGAAGTGATGAGGCCATGAGAGAGAAGCATCCTGGCTCATCAAGTTTCTGTAGAAAGGACAGGTGCCTGGAAAGCCACCAGACATTATGAGACTTCTGTGACCTAGAAATTAAATGAAGATATGTGAGGTTGCTTGTTACTGTAGCAGATCATAATATATGCTGATTAATACTCCTGTCTTTCTCTTTTCACTTTCCTCAGAGCCAGAATGGACTTGCTTCTCCCCTCTTGATATTTTCATCTATATCAATGAGGCTCTATGGTATAGGAACTGAGTGGGTAGAGTCTTAAACAACTGTGTGACCTTGGGGAAGTCACTAACTCTTCCTGCATTGCAGTTTCACCATCTGAAAAGGAAAATGTTAGATTCTTTGCCTCGTAAGATTGTTAAAGGTGTACATGGATTATATATGCAAAGTGCTTGGAACAGTGCCTGGTACATAGAATGTATTGACTATAACTACCACTGCATTCTTAAGTCTTTAATTTAGCTTTCGAAACCTAACTTTTTAACTTCTTGTCCTGCTAAGGAAGTTCAAGACTTGGCCATCTCGTGTAGGGAAAATAAGGCTTTAGGACTGGAGAAATAAAGAAATTAACAAATCATTAGTTTTGATTTTTTTAAAATATTATTATTATCCATATAAAGGTATCTGACATATAAATGTAGTAAATAAATACCAGCTATTATTAATATTATTTTAGATCTCATCTACTAGTGAGTCTAAGGCTCCCCACATTTAATGAGGATTGGCTGGGCTGCATCTCCAGGTAACAAACCTCTCTATGGATGCCGCTGAGAGAAAAGCTAGGGTAACTCAGAGGTTTCCTGATGATCGTAAGGTCACCTGCCTCACCAGAGGTGCTTCTGGGAACATTTTTATCTTCTAATTTCCTTTTCCACCAAGTAGGACCAAGATAAGTTTAAGATGAAACTAATGAAGTGCTTGGAGACAAAATTTAAGGGAATGCCAAAAAAAAGACTCAATAACTGAGATAATATTATACAGAATCTTTTCAAAGCAAAAACTAATGCAAAAAGTTTCATAATGAACAAAATACCAAACATTTAAATAAAAGCTTGACCTACTGAGCAAAACCATAGCCTGAGGCAAAAGAAAAAAAATCAGTAGTAATAATCTTGTTTTTATTTAAAACGTTGGTATCTTGTTCATCATGGATGCTTCGCCTTAATTTTTATTTTTTTTCAAATATTGCATTGAAATATTATTTACCTTAATGACTACGGTTTTTGGCATCCCCTTAAATCTTGTGCCCAAGATGAGTGCCTTACTCACCCTGACCCTATTCTTCTACTAAATTATCTCCCCATCAGACATATGTGGATTCTTTCCTCTAAATAGTCATGTTAGGTTTATACCAAGTCTCATAAAAAACTTGTCCCAGTCCTTAAGTCATACAGTTGGAGAGAAAAGTAGAAAGGAAGGAAGACTACACTCTCTCTCTTACTGTTGTTTTGGCATACTTCATTTAAGTTTGCAGGACGGTGGATCATTGCCTTACTTGAGTTCTCAGACAGCTTAGATAGCAGGGTGCATATTCTTCATTGCAGAAAAAGAAGAAAATACAGCTCTTCTTGCATTTGGAGAAGTGCAGTAAAAACTAATGGTCATGATTTAAGTCTACCAAAATCCACTGTTGTGAACTGAATTATGCAGCTTCATAAGCTGTAACTCAGTTATAAATTAACTCCTAGAGCCACAAGGAGATTCATTTAAGGTCTATAATCCTTTGGCTTTGCTGTAGAAGGAGTTCAAGGCTAGAGTAAAGGTTCTACTTTTCAGCTCTAGTGTGGAGGAGAAAAAAAATGAAACATGGAGAGAAAGTCTGAATAAGAAGGTAATTCCAGGCCCTCTTGTAATAGTAACCAAGATGATTAAGTCAGCACAGCATTTAAACACTGCCTAAGGCTGAAGTTCCCTCACACTGGCCAAGCTAATTATTTCTGCCATGTGGTTGCTGGTGGCTGTAAGAATGGGCACAGTGGATGCTGAAAGCTGGTTCACTTGGAACCTGAACTCAGGAGTACAGATTGGAGCCAGTTATACTCCTGGGCCCAGGGAGAAACACAGAGAAGTAAGGGAGCTTAAAAGAAACCATAGAGAGATGATCTCTAAGTTACAAATTTGATCACTGTTTCACATTTTGCATGTGTTTATATGTTTATTCAACACACATTTGCTGAGAGCATACTCTCCCCCAGGCACTGTGCTGAATATTGGGCATTCCATGCTCAGCAAAGACCCACAAAAGCCTTTCTTTACTAAGCTTAATATCTGGTAGGAAGGCAGGTGATAATGAAATAATTACAAAAAGTGGGAGACAAATAATAAGACATAGAAGGTTCTAAAAGGATAGGTATAAAATGTCATGAGCGTACATAATCGGTCTCTGACCTAGGCCAAGGGGCCAGGGAAGATTTCTCTGAAAAAGTGGCACATGAGGTGTGATGTAAATGGTAAGTATGGGAGAGAGAGTGGGTCATTTTCTAGGCGAAAGGACTAACTTGCACCTAGCATGGTGGTTGAGATTAAGTACGGCTTAAGGCGGACCACTTGGGTATTATTATCACCATTTCTGAAAGAAGGAGAGTAAAAATCAATGAGGTTAAATACTTCTTCTACGTCTGGCTAGTAAATGGTACAGATCTGTTTCAATCTTGATGTGCTTCATTCAAAAGCCAATGCTTCCACATATAAGTGAGATCATACAAATCTGTCTTTCTGTTTCTGGCTTATTCCACTTAGCACAATGTCTTTCGGGTTCATTTGTATTTTCACAAATGGCAGGATTTCTTTCTTTTTATGGCTGAATAATATTCCATTTCACACACCACACACACACAAATTCTTTATCCATACATGGACACTCGCCTAAGTTTTTCCATATCTTGGCTATTGTGAATATGTTACAATGAACATGGGGTGCAGATATCCCTTTGAGATACCCATTTCATTTTCTTTAGATATATATCCAGAAGTGCAACTGCTAGATCACAAAGTAGGTCTAATTTTAGTATTTTGAGGAACTGCCACCCTGTTTTTTATAATGGCTATACCAATTTACATTGCCACTAACAATGTACAAGGGTTCTGTTTTCTTCACACCTTTGCCAAGACGTGTAATCTCTTATCTTTTTCATAATAGCTATCCTAACAAGTATGGATGATCTCACTTATGTGTGAAATCTAAAAAAGTATAACTCGTAAAGCAGAGAGTAGAACAGTGGTTGACATGGGCTAAGGGATGAAAGAAAAGGGGAGATGTTGGTCAGAGGGTACAAACTTTCAGTTATAAGATGAACAAGTTCTGGGGATCTAATGTACAGCATGATGGTGATGGATGTGTTAATTATCAATAGATTGTGGTAACAATTACACTATGTACACATATATCAAGTCACTACATTGTATAGCTTAAATATATTTCATATTTATCTGACAATTAAATATTTTAAAATTTGTTTGAAAAGTCAATGCTTTCTCCATGCTTCCTCTCCATGAACAGAGGGTCATTCAGAAAATGTTCTGAGTGGGAAAGCTGACATCAGTGTTGGCTGCTGAGGATGAGGAAATATACCTTATGACCTTATTATTTTTAATTGTATTTCTGCAAAAATCAACAGAGAAAGCCCCTTCCAACCCAGTTGATTACGTAAAAATTCCAATATCCAATAAGCTTGTCATTCTGAATGTCTCCCTTCCTCTTGACTCTGCAATAATGAAATGAGATAATATTGCTGCACGTTAATGTCAACAGTTCTTGGTATCAAAACTAGAAACATGGTTTGTAATTCACACTGATCTCCACCTGCATTAAACTTTGGCCTCTAATGCATGACTGGGTCTGCAGCTCTGCTTTATACATTGCTCTGGGTGTTTGGCGGATCATCTCCCATGACACATTTTTGGACAGTGTACACATTACTAGGTCCAGATAACAAGTATCACCTTGAATCTATTTTTATTTTTTTAGATCCATTTCGGAGAACTGCTGACCTCCCTGGCTAATGGACAGTGAGTACTTTCACACTAAAATAGTTTGTTAGTGGGGTTTATGCCAGATATCTAAAGCAACTGATGGAGCAAATGGCTCTATTGCAAATGCAAAAGAAGTAGGTTAGTATGGTATTGTTGGGTAGAACAGTGTTAGCTTTAGACCCAGGCATATTTGACCTAAAATACTAGAGTTTATATTCATTTTTTCATTCATTCATTTGATAAAGATTTATCAGAACCTTATTACATGCCAGTTGCTGTCACAAGCACCAGATATATAGCAGGAAACAAAACAAATGAAATTCTCTGCTTTCTTAAAGCTAATATTCTGATGCAAAGAGACAGAAAACAAACAAAAAAATAAATGTGTGTGTGATGCATGTTATGACACCATCTTACAACTCCATAACACTGATACTGTTATTTATCCCGGTGTATAGATGAGTGGGAAGTAAAGTATCCAAAGATTATGATATGTATGAGTCAATTGTTTTCCTTAGAATGCCAAGGTGGTCAGAAAGTACCTCACTGAGAAGGTGACATTTCAGCAAATTCCTGAAAGATGGCTGAGGGATATCCACATAGTCATTAGTGGTAGGGGTAAGAGCAATTTTGGGAAGAGAGAAAAATGGCAGAAGAAAATCACCTGATGGAGTTCAAGAAAGAGCAAAAGGTCACTGTAGTTACAGAAGCGTTAATGCAGGAAAGAGTTGCACGTATGGTATTAAAGCATTAATAGGAAGCCCAATCCAGCACAAAGGTGTAAGTTCTCTTCTTAAAAAGAAAGAAAGAAAGAAAGAAAAAGAAAAAGAAAAACAAATGAACCAAACCAAAATATTCACAATAGTTCAGGGTTAATAAAGTTAAAAGATCAGTAAATCCCTAATTCAGAGTTAGAAGTTAATTGACTACTATATATATGTGTGTGTGTATATATATATATATATAGGCTATTGTAGGTTAAATTGTGTCCCCTAAAAAGATATGTTGAAGTCCTAACCCCAGACACTTGTGAATGGTACTTTATTTGAAAATAGGGTCTTTGTAGATATAATCAAGTTAAGATGAGGTCATACTGAATGAGAATGATTTTAGAGAGTTTATTTTTTTTTTCTGTGGTGGCGGTAGCTTCTACCCACATTGCTCTGCCTTACATACTTGGCCATGGTCAGCCCAATATATGAAACTGTAACATATAAATAGTATTAAGACATTAAAAAAAAAAGAGAGATAAGTGAGAGGTCAAAGTATTGAGAATAATGCAGGTGTGGGAAGATCTTCCTAACCTGGCCCCAGTACCTTCCAGACTAAACACAATAGAAAAATTTATAAACATTAGAATTATATAAACATAGAACTTTAAAAAAATATGTATTTTGTGTGTATTTCTTATTTTTATAATTTATGTTCTTTCAGAAAAATTTGAAAATCAACAAATGAAATAGAAATATAATATTCCCACATATCTTGATAGTCCCCATTCTAAGGTCACTATTGTTACATTATGAATCTCTTGGGAAAGAACCACAGAAAAATAATGATCAAAATATTATAACAATTTCTAGTATATTTGTGTCGAACAGTGTGTCTTGATCTGTGATGAGAATCACTTTTTCTAATCTTTTATACCAGCTTTTTGGGGGGATGTCCCACTGAGGCATATACCTACCCAGCCAGCTGTCAGAATTGCAGACTCGTACCTATTGATCTCAAATAACAAAGAGAATAGAGAAAGCACACGCTGAGTTTCATCTCTGTGTATTACCACCTTGGCACAGAACTGAAGGTCAATCCCTCAAGTCACAGGGTAATCCATTTTCCCAATTTCACTAACCAGATGACTCATCTGGAGATGGAGAGAAGAATGGTGATTATTTTACCAATACTTCCAAAAAAGAGTGAGTATTCCTATTTTATGATCAAATAAGAGTAAAAGGAAAAGTAAAAATGATTTCTTATAAAATAGTATTTTGATCTCTAAATGTTAGAAGAGTATATGTGCACATGCATGCACTCATTTTGTGGCACCTCATATTATTTCTTCTAATTTCAATAAACACATCTCTATATAATGTATTTATATACCTGCATGTATAAACATACATAGATATCAAATAGGTATGATATTAGTTTCTTAAGGTATAAGGAGCTTTAAAAGTCATCTAGTCCAATAGCATTTGAGAAATACTTGAATTCTCTTTGAAGCATCTCCAGACATTGGGGACATTAGAAGGTATAGGACCCCATCTTTCGAGATAAATCCTAAGTTGTTCTGATCATCCAAAAGGAATGGTCTTATTCTTCTTCTTGAAACCTTTTGCCTTGTCATTTAAACATATCGGTCCTAATTTTGCTTCTTTGGTCTCCACATAACAAGTGCCATTCCACATGATGATCCATCAGATTGTTAAAAAAAAACAGTTATTGTGTCTTCTACCATCTTCTCTTATCTAGGCTAAGCACTTCTAGTTTCTTCAACATAATTCTTGCCAAGAACAGCAAATGAATACCCACTCTTCTGAGGCCCATAAGGTGGAAAGGAGACCATACTAGAAAGCTCTTCAATTAGGTAACATCCGTATCCTCTGTATCCTAGAGAAAAGGGTTAAGTTGTCACAGAAAGCTACTTCTTACTGTCCTTGTGAAATCCAGCCTCCTTACTAATGAGGTCTCATTAATGGTTTAAAAATATCTCTTTTGAACAATTTCTTTCATTAAGTGTAGTAATTAAATACACTCATTAATGTCATTAAGAGTATGAAGATATTTCTCAAAATAAATGTGTGTAGACCTGGGACATAATGTGCACGTGTTTAGTATAAATAGAAGTAAGGGAAACCATCAATCCCCAAACCCCAGACTAAATAATGATTTATCTTGCAAATGTTGTGGTGCCCTATTAATCAGGAAAACTAATTGAGACCAGGTCTGGTATCCGTCCTTAGGTTGTGCCACTTTAATTTAGGTGGAACATAGAAAAACTAGAGCCTACTCAGAGAAAATCCATTGGGATTTCAAAGGAATTTGAGTGCTGGGGCCTTTCTGGTTGTTTCAATTTTGTGCACCTATTGTCTAACATATTGTCTAACACATAGTGGGCACTTAGTAAAAGTCATTGAATAGAAGACACTTGAAGAGTTCCCATGTAGGAATAATCAAACATGTTGAGAAAATTATTTTTGGAAAGAGTTGGTTCACAGAGAACATGGTAATGGCCTTCAAGTGTCTAAAGTGCTGCTTTTTTGGGTAAGGAGTTATTTCAGTCAAAATTTACTCAAGAAATGTTTTTTTTTTTTTATTTCAGCATGTTATGGGGGTACGGATGATTAGGTTACACGTGATGCCCTTACCCTCCCTCCCCCCCAAGTCGGAGCTTCAAGTGTGTCCATTCCCCTGGAGGTGCGCATCGCACTCATTGTTTGTGCATATGCCCGTCCCCTCCTCTCCCCTCCCCCTTCCCCTTGCCCAACATCCAATACATGTTATTCTTATATGTGCACTTAGCTGTTGATCAGCTAATACCAGTTTGATGGTGAGTACATGTGGTGCTTGTTTTTCCATTCTTGGGATACCTCGCTTAGCAGAATGTGTTCCAGCGCTTTCCAGGAGTATATAAGAGGTGCTATATCACTATGAACAGAAACTTTGCAAAAGAAGACAGAATAATGGCCAAAAAACATATGAAAAAATGCTCAACATCTCTAATCATCAGGGAAATGCAAATCAAAACCACAATGAGATATCACCTATCTCCAGTGAGACTGGCCTTTATCCAAAAGACCCAAAACAATAAATGTTGGCGTGGATGCGGAGAGGTAGGAACACTCATACACTGCTGGTGGGACTCC
>CAUYRB010013750.1:0-34564 GCA_963574695.1 Propithecus perrieri
GCCCAGCCATGTGTTCATGGCAGTTGTATAAGTTCAAGAGCAGGTAACAAAGCTAGGGCCTCCTAAGGCTTAAGCTCAGAACAGGGGCCTGGTCACTTTTGCCAATTTCTGTTGGCCTCAGCAAGTCACAAGGCCAGCCCATATTCAACATGTGGGGAAACAGACTTTATCTCTATTTAGTGAGAAGAACTGTAATGTCACATGGTGAAGGGAATGATTATGCTGAGAGATGAGAAAATGAGCCATTATTATAGTCAATCTACCATAGGCTCTAAATCGTTAGCATGAAATCAAATTCTAGCAGTCCCGTCTCCCAGTCCACCCACATCATCTGGCTGTCCCTCCTAGGAATAGGTCAGAAACAAAGCAGCAGCAACTATTTTCCTTTGCCTCCACTTGAGAGCTCTGAGCTTTCAGGGGTCACTCTACCAACCCAAAGTCAGCTCACTGTCTCTCTGGGACATTGGACACAAGACCGAAATAAATACTCCAGCTCCTCTCCTCTCCTCCCCTATATTCTTTGAGCCTAGATCACAAGATGTCCTGCCCCAGTGTACTTTTATTCCTTACATCTTTTTAACATCATATTTTAATTAGTAGGATAATCTCCAGGCTTTGCAATTGCCTGTTACCTCATAACTGCTCAATAAATGATAGTTATTATCATTATAGTACAGATATTCAGAATAAGGTGCTGTATTTTGGAACAGATCCAAAGTTTCTTGGTTATTAAAGTACAAAAAGAAACTCATTATAAGCCTGACTGACCCATTAAGAGTGGTCTTGGAGGACAGTACTGGAAAATGCCAGGATAGGCGCTCTACTGTAAGAACAGCCTGTTAGGAACATCAGCCCAGCTTTCATTCTTCAGTTGTGAGATCTACGCTCACGCATTGGTTACTGTTCTTTTTTTTCAACTTTTGCACCTCCACAAACTTAATTCGATGTCATTTTCTTATGGGACTGTTTCAAAAGTGGGAAGAGTGTGCATTACACAAACAAGAACCCCTAATTTTTTTCTAGCTATCAGGCGTTAATTTATCAATGCTCACGTACGTAATTAACGGTCTCACACAGCCTGTGACGGCTGGTTTGTAACAGCCAAAACCCAGCCTTAGTAAGTTATGGTTTGGAAGTTTGCCACAAGAGGCTAGTTAAACCTGTCACGAACTCCTCATTTAATATTTTAATAGGCTTTCCTGGCATAGGAGCCAATTGCCTGGACTCACTCTCCTCTCAGTATAAAAGGTGTGAGTTCAGCTTTGTCACTCTACATATCCTCATCTTGTCTCAAACACTTGGAGAACGGGGGTTTGAAAAGGTCAAATCAACATGGAAGAGAAGTTTATTCAAAAGCTCAAATAAAAACATGATGAAAGTGCATAGAGACAACATTTAGTACTGGCAGCTAATAAAACAAAACTATGCTGTTAACTTGTCCAAATATCAACTAGTGCTTTCCCCAAAATGTAATGAGGAATAAAGGATTAGAAATAACTGTTAAGGGTACAGTTGGTGTCATCTCACAATTTGTATGTATGGCAACGTTCATCTGGCCTCTTTTAAAGGAAATGAAGAGAATTCCAATATATCGAGCCCCTCCCTACTGCATGTTGTATCCTGCATTCTGATTTTGTCTCTTCCTTTTGAAAATTTGTTTGCTCTGCAAATTTGGGATCTCTGGCTCATTATAAAAAAGAGAAACTGAGGCTTGAAGAGGGGATGTGATTGGCGCAAGGTCACATGGCCGATCAGGGAAGAGTCAGATTTTGAACACAAGTGCATAATTCTGACGCTTGCAGTGCAAGTCTTCATCACACCATGAGGATGAGCAATTTAGTTTACATGAGGTATGAGAATCCAAGAGGTTCGTGTTGATGGCAAATGGTACTTCAAACACATACAACCGTAAGTGTTATTCCTTTAGAGCCTAGTGCTAGATGGGAGAGGCCGGGGTAAAAATTCTCCAATTAATGCTCTCTAGTGTCAACTGTCTTGATTTCTGAGATAAAGCTCCTTTGGGTATGGAAACAAGCCAGACAGAGAGTGTTCTTCTGATTCCCCCAAGTGCCTTATTAAGTACTTCCTATTTGCTAGAAACTACACGAGGCACTCTTTATAAGGGGTCCTGTTTTCATTTTCACACCAACCCTTGGAGGTAATTATTGGCACCCTCATTATTACGTATTTTGAAACTGAGATTCAGAGATGTGAAGTAACTTGCTCAAGGAAGCACAGCTAGTGAGTAGCTATTCTAGCACTAAACTCGATTCTATCTGACCCTCAAACTCCTATTGCTTTTATTTTATTCATTCTTCTGCTCATTTCTTATGTATCCAAGATGAATATCTTTATCTTGCCTATTTATTTGAGAAAGGACACCTACCTAGTACAAACACCAGAAAGTGAGTCTCTTTTATTAGGGACAAATTTCTTGACATTTTGGATTAGCCAGAAAAGGTTCAGATCACCTAGATCGGGCTGCAGAGATATGGTTTGGGGTCAGGGGTGGGCAGTGGAGTGGGCAGAAGGTTGGAAAAGGTGGAGGGCTCAATGAAGATGGTACTGGGAAGCCTTATCAGACTTCTATGAAGAAGTATGATCTGGCTCTTAGCTTCCTGGGGACTGAGGTTCTGGCTGGCCACATTTTTGGTTCTAAACTCAGGAAGAGGTGGACAAGGTGAGCCCATGGTTGGCAATTTTACACATGTTGCACCCTACTCCCCACCCACCTCTCTCCCCCGGGTCATCTCAGGTTGACAAGATCTGATAGAAGTTTCCACCCTTTTACCCATGTCTAGGCTCCTTTAGCTAGGGGACTACTTCAAATATATGTCACTCATTACTTAGCAGATGCTGCTGCAAAGGCATGTTGGAACCTCCTAAGGCGGCATAAGTGTTCTTAAAGCATAGCAGAGACCATACATACCTGGGTTGGTTTGTGATTTCAGATGATCAGTCTGTTCAAAGCGGAAGGTCAACCAGCAGTCAGGGAACTAGAGCCCCACCTTTGGCATTTTGGGGTAGAAGTTTCTACCCCAAGATAGGGATAAGCTGTGGAGATCATGGTAAACTGGATGACACCTTGGTTGAGTCTAACCACCAGCCTTTGTGTGAATTAGGAAAAAAGTAACTTTCCTGGGTAGATGAATAGCCAGATGTGTTCCTTCCTCCCCTCGAAATAGATGTTAGCCTGAGTCAAGTCTCACAGTGTGGTGGGGAATTTCAGCCCTGACTCACTCCTTAAGACAGGCATATTTTGGTGGTGCGCAAACTGCATCACTGTACATGGCAAAACTGCCTGGATAAATGTGGTATATGTATACCATGGAGTAATATTCAGCTTTAAGAAACAATGGTGATATAGCACCGCTTGTATTCTCCTGGATGGAGCTGGAACCCATTCTACTAAGTGAAGTATCCCAAGAATGGAAAAACAAGCACCACATGTACTCACCATCAAATTGGTATTAACTGATCAACACATAAGTGCACATACAAGAATAACATTTATTGGATGTCGGGCAGGGGGCAGGGGGGAGGGGGGAGGAGGGAACAGGTATATGCATACACAAAGAGTGCGATGTACACCATCCGGGGGATGGACACACTTGAAGCTGGGACTTGGTGGCGGGGCGGGGGGCAAGGGCAACATACGTAACCTAACCATCTGTACCACCATAAAATGCTAAAATGAAAAAAATAAAATAAATAAAATAAAATAAAATAATAAAAAAAATAAAAATGGGGCCCTTCCTGACTATCCTTCCTGACTATCCAAGCTGGCGCCTGAGAGCCCAACCCAGAGCTTGGTAAACTGGGCTCAGGCTCTAGACTGGACAGTTGTGCATTGCTGCTCCCCCCAACCCAAGTCCAAAGCTGAATCTACTAAGCAGTCGGCTCCTGAGCCTGAAGCTGTGGGTCTGGCACCGGGACCAGTGAGAGGAAGCCAGAGAAGGAGCGAGGGCCACCAGGGGGCCTTGGCTTGGCTCACCAACTTGGCCACGTTGGCAGGAGGGTATCAGAGCAATCTGCCCACCACCTGACCTCTTGGAAGCTGGAAGTAGAAGAGAACTCACGTGTGTGACCTTGGAACTCCTGGTAACCCTACACACAAACCCGAAGTCTGACTCCTCTGGGGGAGGAGTGAGAAAGGCATGTGTTTTTGAGGTCCGATGTGCGGGGCTGGCTTGCACCGGCTTGCAAGAGCCATTGTGCACACCTCCCTCCAGTTCCACGTCCAGTGACTTTGGCAGCCTGAAATCACCCACAGCGGGAGCATTCACACCACGGAAACTAGCACACACTACAAATCAGGGCTTGTTTAGTTCTGGTGTTATATTAATAGCAGGGTTCTCCAGAGAGACAGAACCAATAGAAAATATATAGATAAATATACAGTCATGTGTCACTTAACAACGGGGAGACATTCTGAGAAATGCATCATTAGGTGATTTTGTCACTGTGCAAACAACCTAGGGTGATTTACACAAACCTAGATGGTATAGCCTACCACCGCCTGGGCTATACGGCCCAGCCTGTTGCCCCTAGGCTGCAAGCCTGTACAGCATACTATACTGTACTGAATACTGTAGGCAACTCTAACACAGTGGTAGTCATTTGTGTATCTAAAGATATCAACATGGAAAAGGTACAGTCAAAATGTGGGACCACCGTCGTATATGTGGTCTGCCAATGACTGAAATGTCATTATGAGGTACATGACTGTATATAGAGACAGACAGATGCACGGACACACAGAGACCCAGAGAGAAACTCATTATAAGGTATTGGCTCGTGTGACTCCAGAGGCTGAGAAGTCCCAAGATCTCCAGTCAGCAAGCTAGTTCCAGGCTGAGCCCAAAGGCCTGAGAACAAGAAGAGCCAGTGGGGTTAGTGCCAGTATAAAAGGCAGCAGCCTCAAAACCCAATGAGAGCCAATTTTGCAGTTCAAGTCTGAAGGAAGGAAGAAACCGATGTCCCAGCTTAAGCACTCAGACAGGAGGAGTTTCTGTGTATTCAGTCTTTTTGTTCTATTTGGGTCTTCAACTGATTGGGTGAGGCCCACCCGCCACAGGGAGCACAACCTGCTTTACTCAGTCTACTGATTCAAATACTAGTCTCATCCAGAAACACCCACACAGACACGACCACAATAAAAGTTTGGTCAAACATCTGGGAATCCCCTGGCCCACTTAAATTGACACAAAAAATTAGGTGCTTGCTGTTTCGTTTTGTGAATCAGCTGTTAAACCTGTGCCAGCACATCACTCATCCAACACCTCTCCTGGTGACCCCCAAATCCAAGCAGAGCAGGAAAGGTGGCCCCTGCACCCTGTCTCTGGCCTCAGGGCATTACCTCTCGGGCCCTGAACCCTCTGCATCTCTGTCACCATCCCCCACGCCCTTGTCCTCTGTGCTCATTTTGGCCGAATCCCCATTCCCTGCCTGACGCCATAGCAGCTGCAGGAAGACAGGCAGGCCGACTGCATCCAGGACTGTGGGTGAGCTGTGCCAGAGAAGGCAGAGCTCCAGGGGTCAAGCTGGAGAAAGCAAAGCTGCCTTCAGGCCCAAAGGACCGTGGCAGGGCCAGAGGCAGGAGCTGGGCGGGACAGGTATCCAGCAGCCCACGGTGGCGAAGACGAGGACCTGATCTTTAAACAAGGGGAGCTTCCCAGAGCTCCCTGTCACCTGGCCTGGCTGCGGTGCCCAGGGCTGTTGTGGACTCAAGGTAAAAAGCCAAAGAGGTCACTGGACAGCATGGTGGTGGGCAGAACTCTCACCCTCCAGGATTGGTAAGTACCTAACACAGCCAAGAGAAGCCCCGTTCTATCAACCGTGTTTACTAAAGCGACAGCGTTGTGCAACGTAGGTAAACTTGTCCCTCCCCGGGGCTTCAGCTGCTGCTTATAAAGTAAGCAGCTAGGCCAGCCGTGCTCGCTCCTGCCAAGGCATTACAGATGACCGGCTGCCCGTGCCCACTAGCTGATCATCAGAACCTGGTCACACCAGGACTGCCTGTGTGTGACGCCCACTCACTGGTGCATTGCCTGTCGTCCATGTTGCCAGGTGGCGTTGGAGGCAGAGTAAGAACCTGGATGTTAGGTCCGGTAAGCATTGCAAAGAGAGATTCTGTCCTGCTCAGGGCTTCCCACAATCTGGCAGGATCTCACACTGGAGGGGAGGAAATTGCTATTTCGACCAGGGAGATGCTAGAACCTGGTGTTACTTTCATAAGGCTTATGTGCCTCTGTGTTCAGCCCAGTCTTCTGCAGGACTATTTCAAAAGATTGAACTAGAATTAGTGGTTACTAAACATTGATGGTTGCTTGATCGCTTGGCTGGGAAGCTCCTTTCTTTTCCAAACAAAATCTTTTAGGAAAAGCCCAATATATACCCAAGACAGAGTTACTTTGATTCCAGCTGGGTGGGGCCAGGAGCCCAGCCCCTGTGCCCTCCTTCCCCAGGGGTTGCTGGAGGCTCAGCAGAGCCCAGTTAACAAACCTCAGCTCTCCACGACCTCTATGGCCCTGTCCAGGCAAAAGGGCAAAGGTCGCAAGAAGCCAGATTTCATACAAAGGACCCTCTTACAACCATAGCTGCCCTGGGGGTGTGTAAGAAGAGGCTGGACAGGCAGATGGAGTTAATGTAGCAGAGGAAACAAGTGGTCACCAAAACAGGGTGCCCAAATCAGGGGTGTGTCAAAATGATCCACTGAGATGCCTAAAAAAATGTTAGTGTTTGTCTTGGTTCGGGTTTCCCTAGACGTGGACCCTGAGAAAGGATTTCAGCACAAGTAGTTTATTTGGGAGGTGACGAAAACACCAGGCGGAGAGTGGGGAAGGGCTGACAGCCAATAACAGGCACATTCTCAAGCAGGCTGCCACTGCGGGCGACTGGAGTTTAATTGCACTGGGAACACTTTGGAAGCCAGTGTAAAACACACACTTCACAGTTACATCCAACAAGGGACGAGGGACCTGGTATTTATACACCAACTTCGTCAGTCACTGAGGGCAGCTCCAGAGGCGTGTGACGTCCCTGGCGCTTCCAGCACGCCATGGGCAGCAAAGCCTGCCCTGGCAGCCAGAGAACCGTTTGCTCCATTGCAGGGGTACGTCCCTCCCCAGCACACAGGATTTTTGTAACACATGCAAGTTCGTTGTTTATCTCATGGCAAAATCCTTAAAAGAACTGCCTGATTTAAAGTTGTCATTCAGATCTCTCTTGTAAAAAGGCAAGCGTTCCAGATTTGCTGACCTTCTCTATAGAGACAGTGACTATCAGGAATATGATAACTGACCAATATATTTGAACAAATGTACTTATAAAGAGTCTTTTTAAAAAGTTTTGTTGTGTATATTAGACTTTTTTTTTAGGAGACAGTGTCTTGCTCTGTTGCTGGAGCTAGAGTGCAGTGGCGTCATCATAGCTGACTGCAACCTCAAACTTCTGGGCTCTAGTGATCCTCCTGCCTCAGCCTCCCGAGTAGCTGGGACTACAGGTGCGTACCATGATGCCTGGCTAATTTTTAAAAATTTTTTTAGAGATGGGGTCTCTCTATGTTGCCCAGGCTGATCTTGAACTGCGGGGCTCAGCAATACTTCTGCCTCAGCCTCCCAAAGATTACAGGCGTGAGCCACTGCACCCAGCCTTAAACTTTTTATTTTTAATTAGTTTTATTTTTATTTTTATTTGTAATTTTACAGAAAAGTTACAATGATATACAGTGCATTCCCACATTCCCCTCACCCACCTTCCCCTGATGTTGACACATTCTACATGATCGTTGTAAAATGATCAAACCCACCAAGTAATCATTGGCATAATATTTAACTAAATCATAGACCTTATTTGAATTTCATCAATTTTAACACCGTCTTCCCTTTCCTTTTCTAGGACCTTTATTGCATTTAGTTGCTATTGCTCCTTATTTTCTTTCAAACTGTAAGTATATTGATGTACAATTAACAAACAATAAAGTACACATATTTAAAGTGTACAATGTGGTTAGTCTTGACACATGTATGGATATACCAGAGTTGTTTATTCATTCACCTGCTGATGAACATTCGGGTTGTTTCCAGTTTGGGGCTATTTATTACAAATAAAGTGGCCAGGAACATTTGTGACTAGGCTTTGTATGGACATATTCTTTCCTTTCTCTTGGGTACCTACCTAGGAGAGGAATGCTTGGGTCATATGGTAGGTTTACGGTTAAATTTTTATCTTGCTAAGCTGTTTTCCAAGGTGGTTGTACTGTTTTACATTTCCACCTCTTCATCAACACTTGGCATGGTCAGTCTCTGCAATTTTGGCCATCCTAATAGGTGGGTAGTGGTATCTCATTGTGGAATGACTAATGATGCTGAGGTTCTTTTCATGTGCCTATTTGCTACTCATATATCTTTTTAGTAAAGTGTCTATTTATAGATCTTTTATACATTTTTTATTTTGTCATTTCTTATTATTGAGATACATATGAATTCATATATATATTCTGGATATAAGTCCTTTATCAGACATATAATTTGTAAATATTTTCTCCCAGTCTGTGGCTTGTCTTTTCATTTTCTTAATAACATCTTTGAAAGAACAAACATTTTTAATTTTAATTAAATCCAATTTAACAATTTATATGGTCTATAAGAGAACAAATAAATTTGTATCTGAGAAATTTTTGCCTAAGATTCAAATATTTTTCCCTAGGTTTTCTTCTAGAAGTTTTACAGTTTAGGTTTTACATTTAGGTCTATGATCCTGAGTGGGAAAAAGGTATTTACTCTTCACATACCACTCAACACAATACTTCTGACACCAGATGTAGGGGCGGGGTGGTTCCTCACACATTACTGGAGAACCAATCACTGCTCCAGCAACCCCCAGCTGGTCTTCTCTAATTCAATTCAATTCTGACACTATCCACCTGGAGATAGCATCAGACCCCACAGGTTGAGGGCTCAGTCCACAATACTGCCCCATTTCGGATGCCAATCACAAGTCCCAGGTGTGACCTGTGCTTCTGCCCCACCAACCTGGGTTCCCACAATCCCCTCAAGTTCAATAAATTTGCTAGGATGGCTCACAGAACTCTGGAAACACTTTACTTGTATTCACTCATTTTATTATGTAGGCTGTTACAAGGAAATAAATGAACAGCCAGATAGAATATGCAGAGGGCAAGGTGTGTGGGAGGGCACAGAGCTTCCATGCCTTCTCTGAGTGCAACACCGTCCAGGCACCTCCACCCATTCAGCTGTCTGCAAGCTTCACAAACCCAGTCCTTTTGGGTTTTTATGGAGGCTTCATTACGTAGGCATGATCGATTAAATCATTGGCCATTAGTGATCAACTCAACCTTCAGCCCCTCTCCCCTCCTGGAAGGTGGGTGAGAGTGAAAATTCCAATCGTCTAATCACTCCTTGGTCTTTCTGGTGACCAGTCCCCATCCTAAAGCTGTCTAAGTGCCCCCAGCCACCAGACATCTCATTAACATACAAGAGATGTATCACTCAGGAGATTCCAAGGGTTTTAGGAGCTGTGTGCCAGGAAACAGGGATGAAAACCAAATATATATTTCAGAATATCACAGATCCATTCTGAGTTAATTTTTGTACATGATGAAAATGACTGATCACACTTCACTTTTTTGCATATTAATATCCAATAGTTCTAGCATCATTTGGGGAAAAAAACTATTATTCTCCACTGAATGCACTTTGCAACATGGTTAAAAATCAGTTGTCCATATATGTGTGAGTCTGTTTCTGGATTCTGTATTCTGTTCCTTTGATCTATCTGTCTACCTTGATGCCAATTTCATGTAGTCTGGATTCCTGTAGCTTTATAGCTGTGGAAATAAGGTAATGTTTTTCAAAGTCGTTTGGCTCTTTCACGTCTTTTTTATTTCCAAGTAAGTTTTAGGATCAGTTCGTCAACTTTCACAAAAAAATTAGTGGGATTTTTTTTATTGGTATTGCATTGAATTTATAGATCAATTTGGAGAAAAATGACCTCTTAACAGTATTGAGTACTTTTTTGGGTTTTTTTTTAGCTATCTTGAAATATGCTCGGAAATACTGAATCCTCTGAACCATAAACATGGTATATCTCCCCCTGATTTATGTCTTCTTTAATGTCTCAGCAGTATTTTATTGCTTTCAATGTACAGATCTTGTACATCTTGAACTCCTGGGCTCAAGTGATCCTCCTGCCTTGGCCTCCCAAAGTGCTAGGATTACAGGCGTGAGCCACCGCACCCAGCCAGATATTGTGCATCTTTAGTCAAATTTATACCCAAGTATTTCATATTTTTGATGCTATTATAGATGGTATTTTAAATTTTCAATTTTTGATGATGTGTTGCTAGTATATGGAAATAGTTGGCTTTGCTTTTTTTATCCTATTTCCTGAAACCTTGCTAAACTGACTTCTTAGAGCTAGTAGCTTTTTTGAAAATCCAGTAGGACTTTTTACATAGATGTCCATGTTGCCTGTGAATAAAGATGGTTTTACTTCTTCCAAAACAGTTGTTCTGACACGAGTGAGGAAGTAACTGCTTTCTGTAAGACACTCACACTCTAAAGAAAGTGAAGTATTTTTTATCATTATGTGAGTTTTGTGGTGAGGCTGTGGTGTCCAGGTCTCCTCTTCTCTAGGGACAACCCACCCAATCTCTCACTGACATGAACAGTGAGGGAAGCAGCCCAGGATGTTGTGACCAGCCTCCACAGACCCACCTGTGGGCTGGATGAGGTAACCACGGGGCTGACTCCACGGGTGAAGCCAATGTTCCCAATGGCTGGACACGGCCTGGAGGTCAGCAGTCTCCTCAAAGCATGAGGTTCTGCTGAGCTTCCAGAAGCGTCCTGGGATGGAGACGGGATGTTCCTGAAAAGTCCTAGAATTGCCAAATACGCTACACTCTGCCACCCCTCTTTGGACTTTAATGCACAAGGAGCCAAGCACTCGCTTTAGAATAGAAAGGCTTCCAAGAGTGTCAACCACATTCCACCCCTTTAGTCCATCTCCTGTCTGGCCCCCATGTTCGTGTCGCTGGCTAATTCCAGTTCTCATGATATTTGATCTCTTGTAACAAAAGATATCTGGCCCCAGGTGTCCCAGCAGGCATTGTCACCTCCAGGTATACAGCTCCAGCGAAGGTGGTCCCAGCACATCTCTCTCTTCTCCCAGCCATTCCCAGGTGTCCTTTCTCTAAGACGCCCCTGTTCCCACGCCCATCCTCCCATCCCCAGATTGTCTTCAGGCCTTGGGCCTCCAGTCACCGCAGGCTGTCCTTCACGTGCGGCTTTAAGGAGTAGGATCTGAATTGTAATCCACAGCTGGATGGCACTTCCCCTTAGTAAAAGGTGTGATCCTTTCCCTTTAAAAAGGCAGAGAGAAAGAAAAAAATGGAAGTAATCCCTCGGAAGGGAGCAGGCTCCCTGCCCCTGAGGGACACCCACGGGGATGAACAGGCACCTGCTGATTGTGCTTCACAGGGGATCCTACCTCGGGAGAGAGACCAAAATCAATGACCTCTAGACCTCTTCCAACAAAACAGCCTGGTTCTAAGGGGGAGAGCCCGCCAATCTGCACCTAGTTCAGCTCATTAGAGAACCCAAGTTGGTTTGCAAGAAATTCAAGTAAAAAAAATCATAGCGCCCGAAGAATTTTCTACCCCAACCCTGAGAAGGAGACAGAGGACCACAGAGAGAGGTGGGAACTTACCTGAGGTCACCTGAAGGCCAGAGTCGCACCCAGAGCTCCTGACCTCAGCCCTGCATCCCCTCATGCTCTGATTCTTTCCGAGGACTGGAACCCGGAGGACCCTGGTTCCCATCCCAGAAACCACTGGAAGATGGCACTTCATTAGAGCCTCTTGCTGTGTGTGTCCAACAGCAGCCGCCAGCCCGTATGTTACACATTTTACATACTTGTGTATTGCCTGTCTTCCCCACCAGGTGTGCACTCCACGAAGGCAGGACCTGGATTTCTTTACTGGTACCTCCCCCATGCCTTGTACCTGTGCTTAGCAAATACCTGTCAAAGGAAGGAAGGTGGGAGGGAGGGCTGGCTCAGCAAGCAAAGGGGCCTCTACTGCCATGCAGTGGGTCTCAGTGTCTCTGTCTCCTCACTCGTCCCGTGCGCTGCCCCTGGCCCGGCCCAGAGAGCATCTGTCATCAGGACTGTCAGGACAGCCTCCTTTCCTCTGCCCCCAGCCCACTCCCCCACCCCGCAATGCCACAGAGTAACTTCTTACAACACAAGAGTTACTTCCCATTAAAATCCTGCTGAGTGGGAGAAAATATTTGCAAGACACATATCTGATAAAGGACTTGTGCCTAGGATATCTAAAGAATTCTCGGAACTTAATATAAGAAAAAAAGCAACCCAGTTTTCAAAACGTGCAAAAGACTTGAAAACACAAACTTGTTGGAGCCTCAGACAGGCCTCGACAGGACTTTTCAAACGGGTTGAAGATTGCTGGAGCCCAGGAGTTCAAGACCAGCCTGAGCAACATAGCAACACAGCAAGGCCTCATCTCTACAAAAAGTTTTTAAAAATTAGCCGGCTGTGGTAGCATGCACTTGTAGTCCCAGCTACTCGGGAGGCTGAGGCTGGGGGATCGCTTGAGCCCAGGAGTTTGAGGTTGCTGTGAGCTATGATGATGCCACTGCACTCTAGCCTGGGCAACACAGTGAGACCGTGCCTAAATAAATAAATACTCAGAAATCATAAAGGATACATTACAATTGATGCCACAGAAATACAAAGGATCATTAGCGACTATTAAGAACAAGTATATGCTAATAAATTGGAAAACCTAGAGGAAACGGACAAATTCCTGGATAAATAAAACCTGCCAAAATTGAACTATGAAGAAACAAAAAACCTGAACAGACCAATAATGAGTAATGAAATTGAATCAGTAGTAAAAGTATCCCAACAAAGAAAAGCCCAGGACCGGATGGATTCACTGCCAAATCCTATTAAACTCATAAAGAAGAATACTCAAACTATTCTTCTCAAACTAATCCAAAAAACTGAAGAAGAGGGAATTCTTCCTAACCCATTCTACGATTCCAGCATTACCCTGATATCAAAACAAGACAAGCACACAACAAAAAAGAAAACAGGCCAGTATCCCTGATGAACGCCGATGCAAAAATTCTCAACAAAATACTAGCAAGTGAATATAACAACACATCAAAAAGATAATATGACATGATTAAGTGGGATTTATCCCAAGGATTCAAGGATGGTTCAACACAAGTAAATCAGTAAATGTGATACATCACAGCAACAGAATGAAGGACAAAAATCGTATGATCGTTTCAATAAATGTAGAAAAAGCATTTGATAAAATTCAACATTCCTTCATAATATAAGCCCTCAACAAATTAGGCATAGAAGGAGCATACCTCAACATAATAAAGGCTGTATAGGATAAAGCCAAATCTAGCATCATACTGAATGGGAGAAAGCTGAAATCCTTTCCTCTAAGAATTAACACAAGACCAGCATATGCCCACTTCCGCCACTCTTATTCAACATAGCACTGGAGGTCCTAGCCAGAGAAATCAGGCAAGAGAAAGAAACAAAAAGCAATCACATTGGAAAAAAGGAAATCAAATTGTTCCTTTTTGCAGATGACACGATCTTATATATAGAAAAACCTAAAGACTCCAAAAAACTCTTAGAACTGATAAACAAATTCAGTAAAGTTGCAGAATACAAAATCGACATACAAAAATCAATAGCGTTTTTATACACCAATAACTAGCTGGAAAAGAAATCAAGAAATCAATCCCATTTACAATAGCTGCCAAAAAATAATAATAAAATACCTGGGAATAAAGTTAACCAAGGAGGGGAAAGGCTTCTACAAGGAAAACTACAAAACACTGATGAAAGTAATTGAAGAGGACACAAACAAATGGAAAGACATCCCATGCTCATGGACTGTAAGAATTAATATTGTTAAAATGATCATACTACCCAAAGCAAGCTATAGATTCAATACAATCCCTATCAAAGTGCCAATGACATTCTTCACAGAAACAGAAAAAACAATCCTAAAATTTGTATGGAATCACAAGAGACCTTTAATAGCCAAAGCAATGCTAAGAAGAAAAGCTGGAGGCATCACACTACATAACTTCAAAACATACTACAAAGCTGTAGTAACCAAAACAGCATGGTATTGGTAAAAAACAGACACACAGACCAATGGAACAGAATAGAGAGCCCAGAAATAAATCCACATATTTACAGCCAACCAATTTTTGACAAAGGTGCCAAGAACATACATTGGGGAAAAGACACCCTCTAATAAACGGTCCTGGGCAAACTGGATATCCACATGCAGAAGAATGAAACTATACTATCTCTCACCATATACAAAAATTGATTCAAGATAGATTAAAGACTTAAATATTAAGACCTGAAACCATAAAACTACTAGAAGAAAACATAAGGGAAATGCTTTAGAACATTGGTCTAGGCAAATATTTTATGGCTACGACTTCAAAAGCACAGGCAACAAAAACAAAAAATAGACAAACGGGACTAAATATCAGACTAAAGCTTCTGTTCAACAAAAGAAACAAGCAACAGAACAAAGAGACACCCTGTAGAATAGGAGAAAATATTTGTAAACTATTCATAAGATAAGGGACTAATATTCAGAATATTCAAGGTACTCAACAGTAAAAAAACCACAACCCCATGAAAAAGTAGGCAAAGGACATAAACAGACATTTCTTAGAAGACATACAAATGGTCAACAGGTATATGAAAAAATGCTCAACATCACTAATTATCAAGGAAACATAAATCAAAACCACAATGAGATATCATCTCACCCCAGTTAGAATGGCTATTATCAAAAAAACAAAAAAATAATACCAGCAAGGATGCAGAGAAAAGGGAACTCTTAGACACTGTTGGTGACAATGTAAATTAGTGCAGCCATTATGGAAGACAGTATGGACGTTTCTTTAAAAACTAAAAATAGAACTACCATATGATTCAGCAATCTCACTTCTGGGTACATATATCCAAAGGAAATGAAATCAGTATGTCAAAGAGATGTCTGCCGTCTCAGGTTTATTACAGCACTATTCACGATAGCCAAGCTAGGAATCAACCTAAGTGTCCAGCAATGAATGAATGGATAGAGAAAATATGGTATATAAACACAATGGAATATTATTTGGCCATAAAAAATCCTGTCATTTGCAGCAACAAGGATAGAAACGGAGGTCATTATTTTAAGTGAAATAAGCCAGACCAAGAAAGACAAATACTGCATGTTCTTACTCACCTGTGGTAGCTAAGAAAGTTGATCTCCTGGAGGTAGAATAGAGCGATGGTTACCAGAGGCTGGGAAGGGTGAGGAGGATGAGGAGAGCTTGATTAGGGGGTACAAACATACAGTTAGAAGGAAAAAGTTCTAGTGCTCAGTAGCACAGTAGGGAGACTACAGTTAACAATAATTTATCGTATATTTCGAAATAGGTAGAAGAGAAGATTTGAAATGTTCCCAACACAAAGAAATGATAGGCCAGGTGCGGTGGCTCACGCCTGTAATCCTAGCTCTCTGGGAGGTCAAGATGGGCGGATTGTTTGAGCTCAGGAGTTCGAAACCAGCCTGAGCAAGAGCGAGACCCCGTCTCTACTAAAAATAGAAAGAAATTAATCGGACAACTAAAAATATATAGAAAAAATTAGCCACGCATGGTGGTGCATGCCTGTAGTCCCAGCTACTCAGGAGGCTGACGCAGGAGGATTGCTTGAGCCCAGGAGTTTGAGGTTGCTGTGAGCTAGGCTGATGCCACAGCACTCTAGCCCAGGCAAAAGAGTGAGACTCTGTCTCAAAAAAAAAAAAAACTACACTAATAAAGTTTCATGGGAAACACTAAATAATACTTTAAAAAAGCAAATTCCAACATCCACAAATTAACAATTAACTCTTGAAACCAAAATATTTATTATAAAAACTGTAATGTTCATGTTTCATTGTTTTTTTAATATCAGTAATTCTTAATGCAACTTGAAACATTTGTAATCTTGTAAGATTCAAAGAATTATTTTATAACTTGGCTTAATTTGTGAGAAAACAGCTTATATGAATGCCAGTTGTACTTCTTTGGAAAGACAAATGTAAACCTATTTAGTGATCTGATTTTCTCTTTCATCTTGTCTCCAGTTTCTGTGTAGATTTATAATGTTCATTGTTTCCAATTTTAACAAATCACCTAATGGCAGAAAGGAAAATATGTTAACCTTGGAATTATTTGCAGTTGGAGAAATCTCTTTTGTCTGGCCCATACAGGGCCTGCAATCTGTTTTAAACAGAGATTGTCTGTCTTTCGTCTGACAGCCACCAAGCTGCACAAATTACTTTCTGCCTGTTCACCTGTTTGCAGCTGCATCTGTAAGCTAAAGATTCTGTAGTTTGACTCGAGCAACCACTTCAGGATTGATGACATGTGCTGCTGATAAAGTGAGCAATTTGAAGAAATTACTGGCTATAGTTATTGAAAGACATCTGGGCATGAGCTGAGAACTAGAAGCCTTCAATCATGTGCTTGCAACCTGCAGTGGCGGCAGTAGTGTTTGAAGTGATACCCTACTAAAGGCAGTTGGCCCTGGCACAAAATAACCAAGCAATGTTTAGAACATAATCTCCCAAATAAGTAATAAAAGGTTCTTTTAGCTGTAAAAATCTGAGGTTTGGTCCTTTCTTTTAAATATTCTTTGAGGAAAAAAAAAATGTAAGGCATCAATTAAGCTTTCCTGTTTCTGTCCTTTTCTGAGTTAACTTTACATGTATCTTCTATTTCCTATGTAATAAACTATCTCAAACTGTTACTACTACTATTGCTATTTTTTAAAAAGAACAGTCAACATTTATTGAACACCTGCTACATGCTTCTTTGACCATAAGAGCTTTATTGTTCATTATCTTATTAATACTCACATCAATATTAAATCAGAATTACTATTCCCTTTCTTTGGTGGAAAAAGTAAACCAAACTAAAGCTCCAGGAAACTAGTATCACACAACTTGTCTGTCTCCTGATCAAGAGTTCATTCAACTACACCATACTGCTTTTCTGCTCTTTTTTGGAATTTTCTGGTTTCTTGATGTACTTTTTTTGCACAATTAATTGTACATTTTGTTCAGAAACATCTTATCCCTCAGGTCAGCCATTAGATATGATTTCTATTCTTTCTGTCTTATTATGTAAAACTTATTCCAAACCAAATTGTCTTCATAAATTGAAATGCCTGATTCAGTCAAAATCCATACTTTTATGTCTAAGGTACAATGCAAAAAGCTCAGGCCTTTCCCACATTTGCTAAAATCCAATGATAAAAAAAAAGTTCAAGGAAAATTATGCCAGAAATCATAGCAAATATGCATCCCTTTTATAACCAAAAAATGACCCATGTCTACTATCGAAGAAAAAGAAATCATGCCTGCTAAAATGCTATTTAAATTTTTTTAAAGGTATAAAAATATTTGAAATTTCGATGTTATCAATAAAAATAATGAATAATTAGGAAGGCATACAAAATGTTAGTAAAATATAATCACACAAGGAACTACAATAAAGCAGTTCTATAAGTACAAATTCCAAATACAATTATGACTTGCATCAATATCATAAGAATCAATTAATATATTTAGATTTACATAAGTAAAAGACAAATTAAGTGTGTTTCAAATGCAAAACTGGATAGATTATAGACCAACATACTTTTATACTATCATTAAATTTTTCTAATAAGAAAATACCATCTTGAATAAGCATGTGAACTCCTTCCCTCCACCTGCAAATATTTATAAATCTGTACATAGAAAATAAAATGAGATAAAAAACTATAAAGAAATTACAGCTACAGCCAAAAAAATACAACCATTCAGATAACCAGTTCTCATTGTGCAATGTCCAAAAATTCTCAATTTTCACACGTATTTCACACACGCAGTAAAAGTCAATACTTTTGAAAATGGTTCAATTGAAACATACTAATATTAAGAAACAACTATATATTGAAAACATTATTAGCTGATAAGCTATGATAGTTCTTAGAGAAAATGAATATATCAAACAATAACCAAAAAAGAGTTCCAACTCTAAAACTAAGTCTGCAGTTAAGTAACAGATATGAGGTATCTAATTTGTAAATATAAATTTGAAGATCAAATTTCTAACTATCATGTCATTATTCTAATTTAAGGCATACATGGTAAATAAAACATATTCATTTAGTTAGAGGGGAGATGTTAAAACAAACAATTTGCTTCTTTCAAGGTCCTTTTGAATAATTGGTTTTTCTACTATTTTTATGTTGGTTTTAAAATTTCCATAGACTTGGGAAATACTATCCCTGGTATTTCTTTCAGAACAAATTTAAATAGATTAGTAAAAATGCCCAAAATGTACTATCATTTCAACTTGTTGAAATCAAATGTACTTGAAAAATAGAAAAGCCAAAGCCTTCAAGTTAAGTAGCTATATAAATTTGTCTTTCACATTTCAGTATTCATAAATTGGATTCAGCACAGACCTGACTGTCAACTCTGGCCACAAAAGAGGATCTATATCATTAACGATTATAATAAATCAAAACTTTATCTAATGATATAGCAATAATAACATTCTTACACACAAGGATAATAGTTAAGAAATACCATCTTTGTCACTATCCTATTTCCCAATCATGTCTTGAGTTCATATTTTTAATAGCAGCTTTTATGTTAAAAGACCTAAGTCATGAGAACATTCTTACATACCACTTCACAACTTTGACACAAAGTACGTATAAAAAGATTAGACTTTATTTGGTATAAAATCAGTTGGCAGTTTTACATCTGTGCATGCAACATAAATACACCAGCTGGCATCTGAAGCACACACACATGTGGACTTCAAAACAGAAACTTCCTTATTTGCAGCACTGCCAGGGTAATTTTGTATCCTCTGCATACTACAGCTATTTGTCAGGCCCCTGCAGGTGTGCACTGCACATAAACACACAGCTGTAGTCCAGCTAGCCAAGTGTTCCATCAAACACATAAAGGGAGACCTCAGCAGTTGGATTAGTCATCCCTACAACAGGTCCAGGGAGAACAATATGGGTTAGTATTTTTGGAAAAAGCATGGATGGGAAATTTATGATTATGCTAGTCTTACCAAATAACTAGTGGATTGTGTCATTTTTAAAGCAGTGCCTACTTATTAAGTTTTTGTTAGAATGGGTGGAGAAAAGTAAAAATTATTTTTTAGTTTTAAATATAAACAATAATGTGAAAAGAGTTTATTAAGAGCAAAATGTGAAAAGAGTTTTCAAATCCTTTTTAGTTTTTGGAAGTTGCTGCAATTGCATGGCTTTGGCTATAATATTTATGAATCATAATTAGTATGTATATCTTAAAACATTTACCAGCTCTATAATATACTTTTTTATATTTATAATTCTACTTTCCTATTCACATGTACTTTAGATGTGTTTGTCAATATAAGCTAATTAAGCCCCAAATTATGTATTAGATAACATTTAACTACCTGAAGTTGCATGCTGTATTCAAATGTAAAAAAAAGATACTATTAAAATATTTAGTTATCAAATACGACATAAAATGGCTAGGGAAATATATGAAACATGAAAATATAAAACATGATCACTTTACAATCATGTGAAATCTGACAACCAAATTAAATGTGACCTTTTTAATAGTCTTTTAAATACCTAGTAAGTATTTCAGGAGGTTGATAATTATGACTACTTTAACCACATTTCCCCCAAAATGTTCAGAGTCCACCTGGCAGTTGACAAAACATGAAAGATAACTTAGAAAATGAGCTTGAATACATTATGCCTAATATACTAATCTTCAGTGAACTTGAGGTCAAACAGTTAGTACTCAAGAAAGAGTGGTCTCTGTCATCAGGAGATTCATGTTTTCTCATATCTGTAATGTATAAAGGTACTTATAAATTACATTAGTCTGATAGAAATCCCACCCTTCTACATGAAGCCTAACTTTATTAAGTACAACTTTACTTTGAGCCATCAAAATATCATGTAACATAAGAAAGGAGAAAGTAAATGAGGGGAAGAGTGAAAGGTTTATAATTAAATTTCTTTAAATTATCTCACATCTTATTTTCTTGTTTTGTGTAATTATAAATAGGCAATACTTGAATTCAGCCTGCAGCTCCATATTACTGATGGATAGGTCCCTAAGGTATGATTCCTGGCTCTTTAAAGCTTCCTAGTAGCCTTAAATGCTTCAGGTTGAATCTGGCTGAGTTTTGATTCTTAACTTCACAACCTCTCTTTACGTGCATTTCTATATCAAATATTTCATCAATATCCTTTGGCCCAAAATACTGTCATCTAGAAAAGAGTCAAATGGCAAAGATGAGAAGAATACCTTGGTTCTTAATTTCCACAATAAAACATTTAAAACAAATTTTAATTAACGGTATCTCTTCCAGTTATTTGTGGCTATAGAACTACTGTAAAACTTAGTGGCTAAAAACAAGAATCTGTTTTTATTTCTTACAGTTCGGTGGATTTTCTGCACTTATCTGAATGGTTCTTGTTTTGAGCTAGCTCATGTAGCTGTAGTCAGATGGTGCCTGGGGATGGAATCATTTGAAGTCTCAACAGAGCTGGAGATCCAAGATAGTTTTGTCATTCACTTGTCTGATACCTCAGCTGGTATGACCGGAACAGCTGGGGGCCAGAGAGGCATTTATCTCTCTCCTTCCTTACATTAGCCTCTCTATGTGGCTAGCTTACACTTCCTCACAATACGGCAGTCTCAGGTACACTGGACTCCGTACATGGTGGCTGCCTTCTCCCAGAACTCATATTCTAAGTGACCCAGGCAGAAACTGAGAGGCTTCTTAATAACCTATCCTCAGAAGTCAAACAGTTATCACTTTTACCACAATCTGTTGGTTAAGAGCAAGTCACAGTGCCAGCCTAAATTCAAAGGTTAAGGCCCACAGAAGGGCAAAAATACTAAGAAGCCCTATTCATGGCCATATTTTCAGGCTGACTACTTCAATATAGTAATTACATCATTTTTTGAAAATCCCACCATTTTCTATTGTTTGCTAACAATCTATTAATGACTCAGTAATTTTTTATAATTATTTTGTTATTTACTAATGATATTAGTTTACATGAATTTGATTATAAACTATGATGATTAAGGAACAGCAATTTCATTTTTTTTCAAGCTGGTTTCCCTGACTCCTTAGAAATTAAATCTATACCAAAAACTAATTAAATTTATATTTCTAAACATCCCAATATTGAAGGTTTTCCACTAACACCAAAAGGATCAATTTTTATTTGAGGAATTTAAAATATTTACTCCCAAATATTGAAAAGTTTTTCCTTTACCTAAATGAATCATAGCTCAGTTAAAGTACTATACTTAGTAAATAATAAATAAGACTTTTAAAAGACCTCTTTAAAGGAAATTGGTTGGGACTACGGGGAACAAGGTTAGTTATAATAGACAGAAATAGCCAGCTACTAACAAACGAAACACACAAACATACACACACACCCCAAAATGGGCATAATAATCTTGTTTATGGAGGTTAAGAGTAATTCTCATAATGTTAAGAGCAAAATTAAAGGCTACATTTCCCCATAAAATTAGAAAGAATTTTCAGGAGGCAGTAGAATAAAATAAGGAACAGAACAGGGGGATAAAAAAGGAATTTTTAAAGTTTTTATGTTATTTCGTGGGGGAATGTCTCCCCTCTCCCCGCATTTGAAAAACACAAAATATAAAAGGCAAAACTCTCCCATAATTACATGGCTTCTCAAAAGTTTATAAAGAAGTGGGCCTCACATACTCCATTATCCATCTCACCCATGCCCTGTTTTCCCAAGAGGTAATAACTCATACTTGTTTTACATGCACCCTTCTCAATTTGTCCAACAAAAACTACATCTCAACCTACTAACCCACCTACCTAAAAATCCAGCTATCAGTAACATACACACAGACATCCTTCTCTTAATAAAGAAAGGTAGAGTAGTGCTGTAAGTATTGGTCTACAATTCAGAACTCCTGGGCTTGAGCGATCCTTCCATCTAAGCCTCCTGAGTAGCAAAGACCACAGACACCCACCACTATGCACAACTAATATTTTCTATCTTTTTGTAGAGATGGGGTCTATGCTGCCCCAACTGGTTTCAAACTCCTAGTCTCAAGCGATCCTCCCACTTCTGCCTTCCAAGTAGCTGGGACTATAGGTGGGTGCCACCACGCCATGCTAATTTTTTTTTTTTTTTGTAGAGATACAGTCTTACTATGTTGCTCAGGCTGGTCTTGGAGTCCTGGCCTCAAGCAATCCTTTTGACTAAGCCTTCAAAAGTGCTGGGATTACAGGTGTGAGCCACTGAGCCCAGCCTGCAACTTATTTTTTAGTTAGAACCTATCAATCTATCCTATTTTAATAGTTCACTAATACTAATGATTTAGGTCATTAAATATGAAATGTACGATTTTGAATCAAAAATCTAGTGTATTATATCTCAAACAAGAAGCAGTACAATTAATCAAAGTATGTGCCTACACTGCCGACATGGTTTTGGCATTTTAAGGGTAGCTTACTTATGCCAGCAGCGAAGAAGCCTGGCAAGTGAGTGGCGATGAAATCATGAAAAGCATTTTCCACAGCTTGTTGAGAACTGAATATTTTTCCTTGCAAGAAGTGGTCCAAAGCCTGGAAGAAGTGGTAGTCAGTTGGTGTGAGGTGTCGTGAATACGGTGGATGACAAAGTGCTTCCAAGTCTAGCCTCTGTAGTTTGAACAGCATTGTTGGTGCAACATCTGGTTGAGCGTTTCTTGCAGGATTGGCCTATCTCTATTGACCAATCTTAGTCGCTTAATCACAAGCATCCTCATCATTTCGTCCAACTGGTTGCAGCAGACATCCACTGTAATCGACTGACCTGGTTTCATGAAGCTGTAGTGAATAATATCAGCAGTGGACCACCAAACACACACCATTAGCTTTTTTTGATGAATATTCAGTTTTTTGAAATGTGTTTCGGCACTTCATCTTTATCCAACCGTTGTGCCCAATGCTTGTGATTGTCAAAAAGAATCCATTTTTCATCACATGTAACAATACGGTGTAGAAATGGTTCACCTTTATGTCATGAAAGCAAGGAAAGGCAAGCTTCGAGACGATTTCTCTTCTCACACTTGTTTAATTCATGCGGTACCCATCTATCCAGCTTCTTTACCTTACCCATTTGTTTCAAATGGCTCCTTGCTGCTAATTCACATGCAGGCTGAGATAGATTCACTTCCACTACAGCTTTCAGCTCATCATTATCCACCTTGGTCTCAGGTCACCCACCGTGGCTCATTTTCAAGATTAAAATCACCAAAACAGAACTTTTTGGTGACAGAAATCAGAACAAGAACTGCCTATGGGGATGATGACCAGGACTGACTGCAAGTCAGTACAAAGAAACTTTCTGATATTGAATCAGAAAAATTTTCAATAATTTGAAAATTATTTCTGGTTCTAAGACATAGAACAAAACCACATTGCAACAGGCCACCTAATATCTTTGCTTCTTTTTCAATTCAAAGTAACAACTAACTCTGTCAAAATAATGAGTTATTATTATCTGTATTTGGAAATATTAGAGGAAACTGAAGTTTGGAGAGGTCAAGTAACTTAAACAAAATCCCATGAATAATCAGGTAGAAGACACGTCCAGCACTTAAGCTTTTACAGTCCTAATTCAGAGCTATTTTTCCTTTCTCTTTTAATATTGTACTTCCTAGATTATATTATGAATTTTATTAGAAGTTTTCAGCTGTTCTCTATAAGCAAAAGAAGTAGAAACAATAAAGACAAATCTATACTTAAAACATAAAGGCCTTAAAAGAATATTTATAAATTAGGAATTCGAAATTAATCTGCAAAATCTTCCTTGTGAGGTAAAAATAAACGTTAGGGGCTGATAACACAATGATATAATGAATTATAAAGAAGCAGATAATGAAAAACAATTGGAAAGGTATGTTCCAATTTGATATGACACTGAATACATTTTACTGGAGGATTTATAGACGCTTTTTATTTCACTCTATGTGTTTTCTAGTAATTCCCATATTCTGCAATCTACTTTTATTATAAAAAGGTAATAAAATGTTACATGTTTCATGAAGGAAATTCATTAAGCTGAAATACACATTCTTTTTGACCCACAATCCCACATTTTTAATCAAATTTATAGAAAGAAAATAAATACACAGATGATTTATATGCAAAGTTAACTGTTGGCACCATTATGAGTGGTGGCAAAAAGGGGGGAACATCTTACATGTTCATCGACAGGGGAATTACTAAACAAATAATGGTACTATTAATATAATATTGTGGAATAGTACACATCTATTGAAAAGAATAAGTTATATTTGTACTATTATGTTATAATAACCAAAACATGCTATTATATAAAATAAGCAAGTTCCAAAATATGCATATGATTTCACTGAAATACACATACATACTCAACACAAACTCATGCATGTTTATGTTTGTATAAGCATAGAGAAAGTGAGGTGGGGAAGGGAGGGATATAGAACTTAAGAAAATTAACAAGAAAAAATCAACCCAATTAAAAAGTGGGCAAAGGACATGAACAGAAACTTTTCAAAAGAAGACAGAATAATGGCCAGCAAACATATAAAAAAGTGTTCAACATCTTTAATCATCAGGGAAATGCAATCAAAACCACAATGAAGATATCACCTAACTCTAGTGAGAATGGCTTTTATCAAAAAGTCCCAAAACAACAAATGCTGGCATGGATGCAGAGAGATAGGAACACTCATACACTGCTGGTGGGACTGCAAATTAGTACAACCTCTGTAGAAAGTAATTTGGAGATATCTCAAAGAACTAAAAATAGAAATACCATTTGATCCAGCAATCCCACTACTAGGCATCTACCCAAAGGAAAAAAAGCCATTACAATAAAGACATCTGCACTTGAATGTTTATGGTAGCACAATTCACAATTGCAAAGATGTAGAAACAACCCAAGTGCCCATCGATACATGAGTGGATTAATAAAATGTGGTGTGTGTATATATATACACACACCATGGAATACTACTCAACCATTAAAAAACAATGGTGAACTGGCACCTCTTATATTATGCTGGGTGGAGCTAGATAGATCCCATCCTTCAAAGTGAAGTATCCCAAAAATGGAAAAACAAGTACCACATGTACTCACCATCAAATTGGTACTAAATGATCAACACTTAGGTGCTCACATGGAAGTAATATTCACTGGGTGCTGGGTGGGTGGGAGGCGAGTTGTGGGGCTGGGTAAACTCACATCTAATGAGTGTGGTGCGCACTGTATGGGGGATGGGCACACTTGTAGCTCTGGCTTGGGAGAGGCAAAGGCATTATATGTAACCAAAATGTACGCCCATAATATACTGAAATTTAAAAATAAATAGACTTTTAAAAATATTTATTTGCATATCCATGTACTGTTTTACATATTCGTATGTATGTATTACTTTAATGTAATGAAAATTTTAAAAGGTAAGAAAACAAAGTAAATACCTACACTTCGTATTTTCTATAAGCAACAAGACCAAAATGAAAAAGAAAGGTATTCCTTTACAAAGTCAGATAGGGAAATGTACTACTATATTTCAACTTTTTAGAAATTGACTATTTTTTAAAAACCAAATAGTTTACCATAGAGATTAATACATCCTTAGCTACAGAAAGGAGGTATTTGTGAAATGCCAGAAATCCCAAAGTAAACTGTACAATAATAAATGCTATTTATTAAAGGTTATTATTATTCAAACTTTGGAGCATTTCAGACACTTTTAGTAATAGTGTTGATGTTTATTCTTCCACAGACTATAATAAACAGAACCACTTATAACATGGTTTATTCTGCAAAGTTGGATACCCATGGGATAAGAATTTGATTTTATCAATTCTATGTGAAACTTCATACATTCAAGTAAGTGACATCACATTCAGTGTACTCAAAAGTACTCAAAATTCATGATAGAATAGATATAACTGGTCCAAAATGGATTTATATAGAATGTGTTGGCCCTGCAAACACTTAATGGCCAGAAGAGTAAGGGTCAGTCACTAGCATCAAAATCACCTGGGATGCTTATTAAAACTCAGATGTAAGGGCCTCATCTACAAAAATAGGACTGGCCTGAGAACCTGAATCTTGGCGTAGACCCTCGCCGCCCCCCACAAGTGATTCTTATGCAGATCAAATCTCGAGAAATTGCCTCATGTCGTTTGGCTAAGTCAAATAAATATCTTCCTCTCTGAGTCGAATTTTTTTGGAGGGGAGAGAGGTGTTTATAAGATCCTAAACACAAGTTTTAGCATAGAACAGATATATCTATCTAAAAAAAGACATATCTTTAGATCTATTACTAGAATGACAATCTAATCTTATTCACTAGATTAAATAATTATAGAACAACAAAATGCCAACATACGGCACATTATATGTTTTGTTTACAGTGCTATTTATTTTTTAACATCCACTTAATCTGCTAGTGCTTAAAAATAGTTGTTTTAGCTCTCTTACTACGAATTGAAATAAGATAAACTGGCCAATAACTGTCAGTATTAACATGAAGCATCTGCACATTTCAGACATTTTTATGAATTTTTAATGTTTTCCAATATAGATTTTATTATAATCTAACATTCAAGCAATCCTCCCACCTCGGCCTCCCAAAGTGATAGGATTACAGGCATGAACCACAATTTCTTTTTTATTCTACCAAAACAATGCTAAAATATATAGGTGAAAAAGTTTTTACCAAAATGTAATCTACTTTTATGAGCAACAAGGTCCAGATTAATTCATCCTTCAAAACTGAGCTCAGGCATCATTATCGTTCACCTAACCTTGCCTCATGGCCACTTGTTTTCCTCTAGCCCCACCGGCCTGGACCAAGAGGAAATATTCAAACATTTAATAAATGCTTCCTCAATTGAAAAACCAGCAAATACTAGAACCAGAATCTATTCATTCAAAACCTATTTCTTTTGTGCTTACTAACCAAAGCCATTGCCTTTTCCCACAAAAACTACCTTATACTAACTTACAGAAGTGAACAATTAGATAAAACAATTAGATTTACAATTAAATGTGCTAAGTAGTAAGGTAGCAGAAGTACAGGGTACTTTGAAATTACAGAGAAAGGGTCCCCTATCCTGGTCTAGAGAACTGATACTAAAGGATAAAGAGAAGTAAACCAGAAAAAGGGGTGAGGGTAGAGTAAATTAGTGTACTCTAGAGACTAAGCAATGAAAAACCATGACCCACAAACCTAAGGAAGCAGCTAGGACTGTTTACAGGAGCTACAGAAGCTCAGTGGCAGTAGAGCCTATGGGGAATCTGGAGAAATGGGTGCCATTAAAAGTTACGTAAGGAGTTTGGCCATTTTTAAGTTAAAAAAATAAAAAAATCACCCAGAACTGTACAATGTAGTCACGTAACAGAAATACTTCCTAAATTAATTACATATCCCAATGGTATAGCCTATTAAAAAGCATTCAGGACTTTTTTCTATTCTAGTCATTACTTTTTATTAACTATTTTCTCACTTCTCATTTCTCACTGACAATACATTTTCATGGCCTATTTTCCTTTTTATTAAAATATTTTCCTTGTCTCTGTATTGTTATATCCTGGTCATTTGCTCCCGTAATTTTCACAAAAGGCCTAAAATGTTACCCTAGCAATGGCAATATATTGAAAGATAATGGTGACAGAATGTTAAGAGTTATAATCCTCTATTTTCTTAGTGATTTCTGAAGTTTTTAATCAAGTAACCCAAAAAGCATTTGTAAAGGCAAGCATTAAACATTTTGGGGGAAAAATAACATTAGGTATCTCATTTGCTCCAAAAGTTAAAATATGATTGTAGAACTGGAATTTTTGAAGGTATTGTATGTCTAACACAGCTGACATAGCATTATCAAATGGTAAGAGATTCCAGAACACTGTACACATCACATAAGTGATGCCTCTGTTTTCCTCCATTCTCCACTTGCCTTCTTCCAAAAATACAGGCTATTTTATGGGGTGAATTTAATAGGACATAGTGACCATTGTTGATTGCAGTTAGAAACATATCTTAATTCATCTGCTTTTTGCTTCAGCAAACATCATTAAAAAGCTATTTGGTAAAACCATTAGTTTCATACTTAAAAGTCATTAAAAAAAGATTTTAGAAATTCTACTGAATTGGTATCAACAAATCAACTATATGTTAGACCTATCATTAAAGGAAATTCCCTGAGAACTGTTTTCCAGACCTTAGATAATGCCTGTATGACACATTTGGCCAATAAAAGTAGATGAAAAACAGTAGTGCTTTGAAGCATCAGCCAGTAAATGCCACCATGGTTTGCCACAAGTAGGATGCACAACATATCAGACCATAGTTAATTAAAGCAGTTTTTGCACAGTTGAAATATGTCCTGTATTACTTATTTACATACTATACAACTGCTTTTAAACTTTAAGATCTCCACTCCTACCTACAGTAAACACTATTCTGTTTCATCCATTGGTAATGAAATAAGTGGTTACCACTTTTTTCTACTGTAGGGGAAAAAAAAAAGCAAAATTCTGTTTTATTTCTATATAATCTCTATTTCATAGTAAGTAGTTCTAATAACTCTATCTTATGAAAGAACTGAGAGTAAATATAGTGTGCATGAACCTGGGGGGAAACAAAATAACACAGAAAATATTTTATATGGTAGTACTTCTTTGTGTATAAATTATGTTGAACGGTACTTCCGTTTCTTTTTTAATATATGGATTTATTGTCATGTATTATTTAGTTAAGAAGAAAAATATGTGGCAATGGGTCTGACTGACCATGTTGAAACTTATAAGAAATTCTTCAAATTCTGTATATCATTATAATATAATATGCAGTATACTGAATTGTTAATTAAAATAGAAAGTAGCCTCTGAAATTTTTTAGGCTGAAAATGCAGGATTTTGCTGTTAAAAAGTATTTCTTCTAAACTTACCTAACATTCTGTATAATTTGGGTGAATTAACAAATGTTAGGTACATAAAGGAAAAATATATAGATTTTACTACTTTCCATATTTTTAAAATATAACATACTACTTGACTGTAGCAAAAGCCAGATACCATCATTATAGAATGAATTTCTGGAATATAATAGTAAATACAGAATCTAATAAAAAAGTAATTTTCATTATAAAATTCTATTAGGCATCCTAAGAAGTGATTTTTAATATGACAGAGTACACAATTCCTTACCTGCTGTCAGCTTCTACATTATTTCTACAGTCCCTAGTCTACACATTTGCAATACTAAAGTAGGTATTCGATTCCAACTAAAATAGATGAGGGAGCAAGATTTTTTTTGTCTAGCACTAAAGACGCTGATACATCTAGCAAAATATTATGTTTTCTTTCCTCTAAAACAACAATTGGCTAATTAAAAACTTGCACAGAAATGATCGTAAAGCATTCTTATAAAAGTCTGCCATTTTAAGATTGACTGGGAAAATAGGATATATTCTAGACATCTCATTTTTCTCTTTCTTTTTATTTTCTTCATATTTTTACTATATATGATGATATATATTATATGGTACTTATATATGATGATATATATGATGATACTTATATATGAGTAAAGGATTATTTTCTTGGATGTTATTAATCATTATGAGTTATCCCTCCTAAAACATTCTGATTTCTACCTTTAATTCAATCTTATGAGATGGGAAGAATTCCCAAATAGGGACTTATATTGAGAGACTTGTTGCTGAAATGAAATTAAATAATTAGAAAATGAATAAAGTATTAAAGTTTTATTAATGCCTACACAATAAACAATTCTATAAATTATTAAAAGAATGAATCCATAATGCAACCTCTATTAATATCTTTTAATTTAAATGTTTATGAACATCTTGACTTAGAAAAATTATAAAGACTTTCATAAAGTTATCTAAATAATGCACTAGATTAATGTTTATCTTAACTATCAATCTCTTTACCTAATCATTAAACTTCTGAAATAATAATTACTTTTGTACATGGAACTAACAGTTCTGTAACTATTGACAATTATATTATTTTACTCTTATGGTAAATATTTATGCTTTAACTGACAGAATTTTAACACATAAATCCTATAAGGAAAGTTCATTCTTTGTTACATTTAGAACACTTACCTGAACTAAAAGCAAAAATTGAGACATTAACAGTAAATCCAAGTGACATGCCTCATCTATAAAAGTGAGATTGTTAGGCTATTAGATATGACATTAAGGATTCTCACACATAAATTCAGGAATGCCAAAAATGACACTGAAGTGACTATTCTGCTATTCACCCTCCCCTAGGCCAAGGCCAAAGGTGAAACCAAAGAACAGATTTTAGATGAATATCCAAACTGAATCTGTACTTCTATTATTCCTTATAAAGTAATAATCACAATAAAAGTCACAATAAAAACAGCAACAATTTCCATTTATATTACACTCATGGTGTGCCAGACATTCTATATTTCATTTATGTCTCACTATGGGCCTATAAAGCAGATACTACTGGTGTTCCCCATTCTACAGAGGAGGAAACTGAGTCTTCAGGGGGTAAAGAGATTTGCCTAAGTCACATGGTTAACAATGGTGGACCAAGGTTCAAACTTGGGTACTGAGAAGACACTTCTCAGAACTGAAACCTAATTTTCAGGAAATAATACAAGTCTTAAATAAGAGTCAACATAAGTAAAATCATTCTCAATTAGGCAAGTCAATATTTTGGTGGGGATAGACTTCTCAAATTTCCTAGGGGAAAGGGGCAAACTTCTGACCCCAAGAAAAATAAAAGCAGTTCTGGAAGCCAGCACTGTGCAGGACTCTGCTATACGCAGGAAACCTGGGATCTTTAAATTGTGTCCTGTACTATACCAGAGAGTTGTATGGATCCAGTGAGGGACTAGTTAAATTTTAAAGACTCTCAACACATTCACATGAAGAGTTTAAAATGCCTAAATAAAATTCCTACACAGACGTTAACTTACTTTTTTCAGAGTTAAGAATATGCAAAAAACCACAAAGGACTAAGTTCTATATACTCAACCAAAAATTAAAATTAATATGGCTCTTGTAATAGAGCAATGAATAGTTACTTAAAAGCAAAAGAACTGATTAATGAGTTACTACAGAAACATGGGAAATGAGTAAAATAAATTCCGATAATGGAATTAACACCTGTGTGTGTGTGTTTTCTGCAGATGTTACACCATTGCCAGTGATATGAGAATTCTCCAAGTGACTACGTAGTATGTCGTAAGTCAGAAGTCAAGATACGTTTGCATTATGACTATTAAATGTGGAAAATGGTAAGCAGGAGTAAACTTCCTAAATTATAAGTCAAATTGTCTCACTCCTTTAGTTAAAGCCCTCCAATGACCTCCCATTGCAATTAGAATAAAATCAAAAGTCCTTATGGTGGCTTGCAAGGCTTTAGGATATGACTCCTGCCAAACTCTCTGATCTCATTTCCCTCCTCTCTTCTTTTTTCCCCCCAGAACTCTCCAACCGAAGTGACCTTCTTTCTGTCTCTCCTTTATGCCAAGCTCTTGCCCATAACAGGTCTCTTATATTTGATTTTCCTTTTGCTTAGAACAGTCTTCCTCCATACCTTTACCCTACATGAGAACAGGGACATATGTGTTTTATTCACATCACCCATGCCCAGCACTATCCCTAGGTGTGCAGTAAACATTCAGTAGTATTTACTAACTGAATGAATGAATCCATGAATTATTAATATCACCCCAAGGTCCACTCTGACCCTAGTTTCCGTGGCAGACACATAGATGTGATACTTAGATCACCCTTCAACAAAGAACACACTGCTCAACTGCAAGGAATATGATTAGCTGACAGCCTCCAGCTGTTAGCTTCTTCTACAGAGTTTGCCTCAGCTTTTCACCCAAGGGCATACTTCTCTTGGAGAAGACCACAGCCAATACCTGAATAATGGTGGTAGCAGGGCCTAGTCATTTCCATCCAATGCAGGACTCCTCCAATAGCCTTTGTTACAAGGTCCCTGTTGGATTAGCAGAGACTTTGGCACATCAACTTCACAATGTATGACTCTTCCTTCCCAATCCTGCTCCCACCCTTTTCACAGGTGTTACTCCCCAGTAAACAGTTTGCAGTCCTAACTCCACCGCAGGGTTTGCTTTCTGCAGAACCTAACCAGTACTGTTTCCATTTCAAAAATCACTCCTTTTACCTACAAATAAAAATGAGCATTTTTAACAGTACACAGAGAATTCATTTTGTATGAAACATCTGATGAAAGAGCTACCACCACCCTCAGCCCCCAATAACAGTTACACACACACAACATACCACTAACCACAAAATGTCAACTCTTCCACGAAGCCTTCAAATATAATCATCTGATCTTTTCTTGTGGCTTCCTTTTGAACATCTAGCAGTTCTTACCGCACTATTATAGTTATGTGCTTACGTGTCTGTTCCCCTATTAACGATGGAGCTCTTTCAGTCTGTGCCTTCCTCACATTAATAACCTCAATGCCTTATAATGTACCTGGTAGAAGTAAGAATGTTCAATAAATTTCTTGATGAAGAAAGGAAATGACCTAAAATAAGAGTGAATTTAAAAATAAAACTTTAAAAGCCCATGATTTTTACATATAGTTTACATAAATTTTATCTGTGAGGTTGAGTAACTGTGGCCAGCATATTCTAGCTCCAAACAGTCACATGTTCTACAAATAAATTTATTCTTCTTAGTGAATAAAATGTATTTTGTTTTCAAGAGGCAGTCATTAATGTTAAAATTGAAAGCTACTAGGCAATTTAGAGGCCTATTCATTTTGAACTTTTTAGAACACTTCCTCACAAATAACATATTAGTTACCAAGGAAAAATGAAACACTGGTTTTTACAACTCATTAAATTTCTTTTCAACTTCATATAACTTGTCAGTTCTCAATTACACCCTCCCGGGACAAAAATCAGGCCAAACATTCCTAGTACATAAGCATAAAAGTAATCCATGAAAAACATAGGCAAAAACATAAAGTGTCTGTGAGAAAAGTATTTTATGAATTACAAAGTTTTAATTTTGAGAATTAACAGATAAAGCATATTAATTCTTTTTAATTCACTGTGTTAAAATGGATAAGCAGTATTACTCCTCCACCCAGTAATCACACAATAGGTGAACAATTTAAAAATCCAAGTATTTTAAAGGAAGGCTAAGCCTCCCATAGGAAATAAAAGTGGAAATGAATCCAAGGGAGAAAATGGCTTGGTTCCACACCCTTAAAATTGCCTACAGCAATGCATCAAAAAATAAAATAAGCCCCCTGAGTCTGGGTCACCAGCATAGTGTTACAACTTAAGCATTGGGTCATCAATGGCAATGGTAGGCTGATTAATGGTTGAGGTAATATATTTACTTACTGTAGTAAGGAACTGTGTAACAGTACCACCAACAGTACAAAGAGTTCTTGTGTGGATATCATGTACCAAGAAATATTATAAGCATCTACTACTTATATTTTAATACTCAAATATGAAACATACCAGAACAGTTTAAGTAATGAAATAAACACAAATAAACTATAAATAATAATAGTTCACGTGTTAAAAAATAAAACAGAACTTCACTTGGCAATCTACTAATTATATTTTCCAACAAAAAACACCTCATTTTTACTACTCATTATTAAAATCTGATCCTAATTGAAACAACCTCCATCTAAAAGATGAAAGCAAAACTAAAATATTAATATTGAAAAGGCAATTTTTCAAATAATTAGGCCACTCTTAGATATAAACAAAATCTTTTAAATTTATAGCATTAATGGGTTAAATATAACAATTTGTCTTTATATTTAACAGGCAGCTCCAATTAGTGCAATAAACATGAATGAATTATGTGATATATATTACTATTCTGAGCTCTTGGGAAATCTATGTTGAAATTTACCAAGAAAACAAACAGAGAGGGGAAGAGTTTTCCTATGTGTGTTCCCAGTGCCTGGCAGAGAGACTAATATACAACAATGTTTATACATATTTACTGAATGCAAAAAATTAATGAATATTAGGTCAAGATCAATTTCTTTTCTTAAGGATAAAAAAATCTCTTGTTCTCACTCATATATAGTAGCTAAAAAAACTGACCTCATGGAGAGAGAGGGTAGAAGGACAGGTACCAGGGGCTGTGAGGGTGTGTGAGTAGCGGTTGGGGGAATGAAGAGAGGTGGGTCAATGGGTATGAACATACAGTTAGAAGGTGTAAGTTCTAATGTTTGATAGCAGAATAGCATGACTATAATTAGCAACAATATATTGTATATTTCAAAGTAGCTAGAAGAGAGAACTTAAATGTTCCCAACACATAGAAATGATAAATA
>CAUYRB010013753.1:0-31630 GCA_963574695.1 Propithecus perrieri
TAGCTGGGACTACAGGCATGCGCCACCATGCCCGGCTAATTTTTTCTATGTATTTTTAGTTGTCCAATTAATTTCTTTCTATTTTTAGTAGAGACGGGGTCTCACTCTTGCTCAGGCTGGTTTCGAACCCCTGAGCTCAAACAATGCGCCGGCCTCGGCCTCCCAGAGAGCTAGGATTACAGGCGTGAGCCACCGTGCCCGGCCTAGGATTGGTAAAATATTTATTTTAAAAACAGAAGATCTGTCAGATATGCACTGTCATTTACACATGGAAAAATGAAATCCGTAGCAAATAAGTTTTCCAGTTTTTCAGTTTTCTCAATTTACTATTTCACTTTTGCAGTTTACTCTTCTAATTTGTATTCCTATGTATTTTTATTTATAAATAAATAAGACCATGCTGGCATTTGTGTTGTGACATGTCTTATATTATATGCTTATACATGTTAATGTGGATACAACGTGTAGTACACATCAGATAATTGACCTGGAATTGGAGTATCCTTAAAGTAGTGGGTTTTAACTGGGAATGACTCACCCCTCCCCAGGGAGGTGATAATTTGCAGTGTGTATAGACATTTTGGTTGTCATAACCAGGAGAATGCATGTTCCTCAGTATCTGTTGTGTAGATGTTAAGGATGCTACTAAAATGCATAAGACACTCCCATCCTCTGATAAGAATTATCCTGGCCAAAATGTCAATGGTGCAGAGGCTAAGCTACCTTGCATTGAAGTGACCACCTCCCATAAGAACTATACAATAAGTTCTACTATAGTTAGTAGGTTAAGGGAGAAGGAGCTGCTGGATTATTTTTATTCCTGGCCATTCCTGAGAGATACTATCTATCTATCTATAAAAACAATAAAAAATTGTTTGAAATTCAACTTTTATTCTTTATCGCTAAAATGTTTAATAATTGCAAAATAGCTGATGTGAATCCTCTAACTTGAATTAAGATAAGATGAGGAATATTTTGGTTATAGTATCACAATATTTCGATGCTCGTAAGAGATACACAATCAAAACTATTTTAAATTAGTCAAACATTGTTATATTCATTATTCTTACAATATCGTCTGATGTTTATCGCTATTTGACTCTTGGAGCACTGTCTTTTGCTGGACACCTAGCTATACTTCTGTTTTATACTAAGCTATTTATACAGCAAAAGCTATAATACAAATATACTAAAGAATAATTCTAATATTATTTCACTTGCATTAAAACTTTACTTTGTTTTGACTCACGTATCCTTGAAGGTCTATTTTATATTTTACCTTTTGTAAAATTTAAATACATCCTTTCTCTTCTGTTCCCAAATGAAATTAGGAGTTGAAGAGCTATAATATCTGAAAATAAATGAAACTGTCACATTTCTAGCATGGTCAAAGTCGTAAATGTTTTTATTCTAGCAAGACGTCTGTTGTAGTTTATCAAACTAAATTATTTTTATGCCAAGGAAAGTAAAAACTTTCAGATAAATTGTGATTTTGATTAAATGTCTATTGCATTTCCTTTTGCTATCCTTCAACACATATTTCTTTTTTACTAAATATTGAAACTTTTCAACCACTTTTCAAAATTGATCTCATAAGTTCAAATTTTCTATTTGAGAAACAAAATATTTTTTTGAATTATTTATAATAAAGCAATAATAGTTTCAATAGTCATTTTGGATTTAATAGGCTTATTTCTCTGCAAAAAAAAAGAATACATGCTTGCTATAAAAATTGCCCAAATGATTGAGAAGAGTGAAAAGTAAAAGAGCTTTGCTCTGTGAAGTTATCGGTAGAAAGGGACAAATTGGCACTCGACTTCCATGCTTCCTTCACCCAGGTTCTAGCATGAACTGTAAGGCTAAGTGTTACATGGCTGCCCACAAATAGCAAGGTAGCAGCATTGAATTAAGTTCTATAGAGTTCTTTATACTTCTTCTGAAAGTTCTACTTTCCTTTGCTCTCATCCTCAAATACCCTGCCTAATAGACCAGTTCCATAAAAGAGACTAATTAACATAACTACCTACCCTATCATGACTAACTGTCTAAATTACCAAGAGATAGACTCATCATGCCCTACAGTCTGGGTTATTCTTGACCTAATGTATAACTTAACCTGAAAATTCCTTAACATATAGACCCTCAAAAAAAAAAAAAGGGGGGGGAAAGGCCAACTCTTTGATCCATCTGCCCTCAGATTGTATATGTAACTTGATTCCTCTTTGTCACAGTCATCAGTTGTCTTCTACTTTCGCTCATTCTGTGAAGATTTCAATATGTACTTCATTGTCTTTTACCAGTTATATTTTCATCATTCCTGGTCATTCAGTATAAAATTATTCTCCATTATCCATAGTTCTGAGACTTCCTCTCCTCTAATAAGTTTGTCTTTCACCCCACCTCAGCCATCCAATCTAATTGCCACATCTAGATATTTAATTAACAGTAATTGAACCAACTCCCAAGTCTCATTTCCAATCAGGGCCCTGTCTGGTAACAACCTTCCATTTTGTAGCTCAATTGCTCAAACACCCTGATTTTGAAATTATATAGACCCTCCTGTGACCTATAAGCTACTCACTTTTTCATCTTTTCTCAACCCCTCTCATCCTCACATCTCTGTATACAGGCGTTAGAACCTGTAATCCATATTTATAATCACTCCCCTTCCTATAGTACACTGAAGTTCTATCTCTGTTGATTAAACTTCCTTTTGGGTTAAGGGAATCTAGATCACAGTATACTTAAATTAAACGTTCTGCCTGCATTGGAGTAGGTGAATATAGCCAGGACAAACACACACACACACACACACACACACACACACACACACACACACACTCACTCACTCACCTTTAATTCATCTATATAAGCCTCCAGCTGTTTCTCCTATACTTCTCACATCAATTCATTTTTTCACATATTTGCATTTTCTATGCAACTGTTTTTCCAAACTTTCTCATCAGTCCTCAGTCAGCTGATGATTTTGTTTCTTATATTAATGAGATAACACAGGCAGTCAGAAGAGGTTTTCTATATCTACCCAGTCCCAAATTTACCAAGCTATTTTTTTTCTTTTCTTCCTATTACAATGGATGAATTTAAAATGTTCCTATCTAAAGCCAAACCATTCAAGTGTTCACTGGTCCCACTGGTACACATGTACAAAGAATAACAAGGGTAACTGAATAGAAAGATAAATAGAAATCAGTGGTAGATGAGAATTCTATTTTTCTGAGAACTATTTAATCTAGTAAATAAAACTTTAACTTAAAAATAGATCTCATTAGGAAGTAGAAACTTTTTCTATAAAATTACCACAAGAGAATTTTCTTCCAAAAACAACAACAAAAAATGCAATGTTCAGCATTCAACTTCGCATTGCATTGATTATACCAAATTATTTCATTAGGTTCAGATGAAGAATTGTATGTGTAATTTTGTGGTTAGTTCAGAAGGGTTATGAAATATTTCCTGAATATTTCAGAAAGACTCAGTCATTGCTGTAGCTCTGAACTATTGTTTACCTATCTCTGCTCTTACTTTCCTAAAGAAATGATAGAAATCTAGAGAAATCTAACTTCTTATGTAAATGGATAAGTACAAAAATTCAAAGAATTTCAATCCATACAGCAGAATGTGATGCTAATTTTGGAAAAAATCAAGCTCTCCTTTTGTTCTCATTTCATTTTTTGCATCAAATAATTATCCCTTCATCCTAGATGGCATAGTGACTTGTATTTGTCTACATCTTTTTTGTGAAATTAAGAGATTGTGTTATTTTTTATTTGCCCACTACTAAAACAGTTAAGCAATTCTTTATCCATCCCTATTAATCCTCTTACACTGTTTTGCCTTTGGTTAATTCTTACCACAATAAATTTGACCAATATGCTCCCATACACATGAAAAAAGACATTATACATTTCCCCTTTCTTCTTATTTACACATTTATACATAAAATTTTGCTTTCCTTTTATAAAACACTGCCATTTTGTTGTTGTTTGGGAGTTGGTTAAAAAAACCTTCCTTTCATGTCTATGTGCATCCCTTTACAATATATCCACAAATCTGCTTCAATATCTGTATTTCTGAAACATGATCCGAATATCAGATCTGCTTAAGACATTTAATTGTCTTCTCATTGCCTGGTTAATGATAGTGTATCTTGCTAGAATAACACGCAAGACATTGTAACCAGGCTGTTACATAGCTTTTGATACTAAATCAACATATATCCCCTAGGTCTGTCCTATGATCCCATTACTACACATCACAATGACCTTTCATATACTTGAAATACTGTTTTCAGAATCCCGACTCTGTCCTTCATATACTCCTCAACTATCACTTATGAAAGAAGCCCGGGCTGCTTACTTATTACATACATGATCATTTCTTTGTCTGGATGCACATGTTTAATAGCTCTTAAAATGAGTGTCTGCCAGTGCTAAGCTTTCTATTTTGGTATCAATATGTTGATATTTCATATTTTCTCTTAATTAAAGTTTAACTTGATATGGAAATATGAAATAGCCATAATTCTCTTCAAGCAAGTTGAGATTTTTCATTGTATTCTAGCTTCTTATTGTTCTCACTATTAAAGAAAGTTGACAAATTGTCATTTTTGGAGGTACTGTGTGGTGCGTGGGTGTGTTTAATTTACATAAGTTTAAAAACTTTTATTCCATTTGTGCTTCTATAATTTAATTGTAATGATGTCCAGGTACAGATATATTCTTGTTTACCCTGCTCAAGATTCCTGAATCTGAAGATAAATAATCTTCAGTTTATCTGGAATATTCTTACCATTATCAGTTTAAATACTCAATTGCACTCATTCTGTTGATGAAACTTACTGAACATCCTCCATGGCTCATCAACTTTCTTTATAATGCCTGTTCATTTTTGTTTCTGCATTATTTGACCAATTATCTATTTAATTATACCTGATTATGGTTTAGCTCATCATTGTGCATTTAACTTCAATTTGGTTCTTTCCCATGTGATTATATAACGTGGGTTTTTCCTTGTGTTTTTAATCTATATTTCTATTACATTAAATATTTAAAAAATTCATATTGTATTTATTGGCTATCTAAGTATTTTTTAAATTTTCTGTTTCTTTGTATTTTATTTATTTTTAATTATATATTTACAGTGCTGACTTTGTGCAGGTGAATTCTTTTGCCATGATTTAACATTTTACTCAAGAGCATTTCTCTGCCAGCTCTTACTAGGTATATGAACTACCTCACTGGTATACAAACATTTTGTATGTTAATTTTTCAGATTCAAGATTTATACTTCAAAAAAGGAGAATAGAAAAAAGAGAGCTAACTATATGTGATGATGGGTGTGTTAATTTACTTGACTATAATAATCATTCCACTATATATATGTGTATTAAAAAATCATACTGCACAACTTAAACACAAACAATTTAAAAAAGACTCCAAATCTGCATGTCTGCTGAAGGACATAAATTCTCAGGTGAACTTCATTTTCCCACATGGAATCAAGGTAGAGATAAGCAAGTTCCTTTCTCTGTTCTACTTTTAATTGGGAATTCCTTATAATTTTTAACCTCAGTTACATGTTTTTTTTTTTTTTTTTATATTTAAGAATATTACAGAGGTACAAATGTTTAGGTTAAGTATATTGTCCTTGTCCCTCCCTCCCCGCCTCAAGTCAGAGAGAGCTTCAAGCGTGTCCATCCCCTAGAAGGTGCGCATTGCACTCATTATGTATGTATATACCCATCCCTCCTCCCGCCTCCCACCTGCCCGATGCCCAAAAATGTTATTCCTATATGTGCACTTAGGTGTTGATCAGTTAAAACCAATTTGCTGGTGAGTACATATGGTGCTTATTTTTCCATTCTTGGGATACTTCACTTAGTAGAATGCATTACAACTCTATCCAGGAAAATACAAGAGGTGCTTTATCACCATTGTTTCTTATAGCTGAATAGTACTCCATGGTATACATATACCACATTTTATTAATCCATTGTATTGATGGGCACTTGGGTTGTTCCCACATCTTTGCAATTGTGAATTGTGTTGCTATAAACATTCGAATGCAGATGTCTTTTTTATAGAATGTCTTTTGTTCTTTTGGGTAGATGCCCAGTAATGGGATTGCTGGATCAGATGGTAGATCTACTTGTATCTCTTTAAGGTATCTCCATATTGCTTTCCACAGAGGTTGTACTAGTTTGCAGTCCCACCAGCAGTGTATGAATGTTCCTATATCTCCGCATCCAAGTCAACATTGATTGTTTTGGGACTTTTTGATAAACACCATTCTCACTGGAGATAAGTGATATCTAATTGTGATTTTGATTTGCATTTCCCTGATGATTAGAGATGTTGAGTATTTTTTCATATCTTTGTTGGCCATTATTCTATCTTCTTTTGAAAAGTTTCTGTTCATGTCCTTTGCCCACTTTTTGATAGGGTTGTTTGATTTTTTCTTGCTGTTTTTCCTGAGTTCTAAATAGATTCTAATTATCAGTCCTCTGTCAGATGTGCAGCATGCGAATATTTCCTCCCATTCTGTAGGTTGTCTGTTCACTCTCGTGATAGTGTCTTTGGCTGTGCAGAAGCTTTATAATTTGATAAGTTCCCATTATTTATTTTTGTTGTTGCTGTGATTGCCTTTGGCGTCAATTACATATTTCTAAATCATGGATTGGTCTAAGGCTTTGTCTCCTGTCCTGAACCCTCCTCCCCCAGCACATATACATTATATTATGGTATTCAACACAAACATCTTACTTGCTAAAATGGACAAACTTCCCTAGGCAGCCACATCATGGAATTATACATCTGAAGCTTGGGCTTTTGCTTTTGTGTTATTTTCCGAATTTCACTTATTTTCTTGCAAGGTAACCTACATATTTATGACTATACTTTGTTACTTCACCCCCAAATTTTAAGCATTTTCTAGCAAGAGGGACAGCAGATTAGCTACCTTGTTATATTGTTATAAATAAAAGCAGAGCCTCCTTCCTCACAGCATCACTTAGCATACCATTATCATGATATATTTCTATTATTTGGTAACTGTACTGTGCATTGTTTTTGTACCTGTATATCAAAAATTCCAGGAAAGCAGGCTGACTAATACAATTTGCAACAAGTATTAATGAGGTGAACTAAAAGGTCAATTCAATATGCCCAATTTTATGTTTTTGTTTTGATCATTAGACCTTTTATACAGCAAGAATTTATATATAATAATAATATTTATATACATATTTATATATACACAGACTCACATTATATATATAAAATACACGTGGTGGATTCAACTAACTATATATTAAAAATATTTGGAAAAAATGTCTCTGTCGTGAACATCTACAGATTTTTTTTCTTGTCATTATTCCCTAGTCAATATAGTACAACAACTATGGAAATAGCATTTACATTGTATTACATCTTATGTAATCTAGAGATGATTTAAAGTCCACAGGAGAATGTACATAGGTTATAAGCAAATACCACACCATTTTATATCAGGGACTTGAGCAGCCATGGATTTTAGTATCTACAAGAGATCCTGGAAAAACTGGTCCCCCATGAATACTGATGGACAATTGTGCATACACATACAGACACACACATACATGTAACATAGATATTACCTATACATGAACAATATAGATATCGCATATATATATGAATATATATATGGGACACATGCGTATCATTCTTTTTTTCTCAACACAAAAACTAAGACTATTTGCTCTTGTATCAGGTATTATTGGCTAGGCTTGCAAAGATAAAATACAGTTGACCCTTGAACTATCATGGGGGTTAGGGGCACTAACCCCCCAAGCAATCAAAAATCTATTTATAACTTTTGAGTCCCTAAAACCTTAGCTGAGGATATCCTACTGTTGACTAGAATCTTTACCAACAATGTAAACAATATATCAATGCATATTTTGTATGTCATATGTGTTATACACTGTATTCCTTCAATAAAACAAGCTAGAGGAATAAATGTTATTAAGAAAGTAATAAGGAGGATAACATACATTTACTATTCACTAAGTGAAAGTAGATCATCATAAAGCTCTTCATCCTTGTCCTCTTCATGGCAAGTAGGCTGAGAAGAGGAGTAGGAAGAGGGGTTGGTCTTGCTGTCTCAAGGATTGCAGAGGTGTAAGAAACCCATGTAGTTCAAACCCATGTTGTTCAAGGGTCAACTATAAAGCAACTCCAAATCAAAGCAACATAACATAACCAAGGGCCTAATTCTTGTTCAGACTACTTTATGTACACAGATTGTCAAGGGCCTCTTTTTATTGTAGTCAATCCAAACCTAGGCTGATAGACACTCTATTTCAACATGGACTTCCAAGTACACCACAGCTAGGGGAAGAGGGCATGGTGAACTGCCCATTACTTCTCAGAACTTCTGTCCAGACAGAGAAAACTTACATCTCCTCACGTATCATTGACTAAAAGGAGTCTCATGCACAAGCCTCTCTAAAAGATGCTAGAGGACCAGACTATTTTGTAGCTTGAATGACTATAATGATCTTCCATTCTGGACAATAAATATTTAGTTTAGTTTGCTTTCTGCATAAACTGCATTATCCTTTCCCAAGTGAGACTAAATCTCCAATTCAGTAATGACATTAAGGTCAGAGTCCAGGATCTCTGGAAGATCTTTGTGTCCTCGTAAGAGAAGAGGGATACAATGAACCCTTCACTATGCTCCCCGGGATAAGCTGTCATGTCTGTTAATTTCCAGAATCACTGTTTCCACCTTCTGGGAGATTCTTCATTTATGTTGTTCTTTTGGCCTTAGTAGTTTAATAGGGAGAAAAATATGTTCATTCTATCTCCTGCTAGTAGATGTGGAAGGCACTGAGGCAGCTTTAAATCTTAAAAATTCTTTTCCTTTTCTATAATGCCGATAGGGCAATATAACTCCCCTAAAAACTTAATTGATTTTGTTTTTCTTTTATTACAGATAGCATTATGAGCCAAATTCATGGGAATTTTCATAATCTACTTATATTTATATGCATTTTTGCTTTCTCATCCCTATACCTCTCATTATGGATTGGTCACAGGTACCCTGTGCCCACAATGCTAAATTGGCACAAATGTTTAGCTTCTTTTCCCTAAGGTATTTTTTTCCAGTGGAAAGAAAAAAAATTGCTGAGCACCATAGTATTAGTCCTTTAATCTGAGACCATTTAATTTATACAGAGGCTTAAACAATAAATGAGATATACATATGATGGATTTCATCATTACTATAAGAATGAGCTTAAAAATTCTGTTATAGTCCAAAGACTTCCTTTATTTTATATTTTAGAGTTTGAGTATGAGAGGCAAATGCATTTTCAAATTGTCAAGTATTTAGACTATCCATTCATTTTCATTTCTTTTAGCAAATCTGAAAATTAATATCTGAACTTTCTTTTTTTCTCCCTTCAATAGCAAATAGCACATACTACTGACATTTTCTTTTCTAACTTTATATCCCAATACTATAAGGTCATTATGTGCATGATCTGTCTTTCACGTAATCAGAAATAACCATTTTAACAATTTCTTTTTCACTTCATTGCAGAATCACTATTTTTCCAGGCTGCAATAACAGTTTCTCCCATTTTCTGCTCACTGCAGAACTTTTAAAATATGTCCCACATTTTAGTTGTTTGAAAAGGCAGCATCTCTTTCTGCTATTGCTGATTTTAAAGCAGGACGGAGTGACGGACTGCTCCTAAATTTCAGTGACTTAGTAAAACAAAAGTCTGTTATTTGCTCACACTACTTTTCCCACATGAGTTGCTTTGCTCAACATTGTCCTCACTGAAGGACAAAGATTAATCCTTGTTTCATCTTGTATATGCTTCCAAGATCACTGTGACAGAGGAAAGAAACAGGATAAATAGTGCTGTGACCCATAGTGCTTCTGCACAGAAATGTCTCCTATCATTTAAACTACAATGCCATGGGCCAAAACAAGGCAAAAGTCCAGTCTTAACTTCAAGGGAACACAAGAACACAGTTCTATCACATGCTTTAATAAAAAAAATGACCAAGAAATCTTTGGTAATATGTAAGAATGTCAATATCTGTATACAAACAACACAAAGAAAAATAAAATTTATACATAAAGAAAGAAGGGAAGAATGGAAGTTTAGCTAGAATGTCTCTGGGATTTATTTTTTCCTTTCTTTTTTTTCCCCTTTGGTAATAATACATGTTCTTTTCCATTGCAAATTTTGAAACAAAACTATTTTTAAAATTTAACTTTGTTACATTATTTTGAGTATTTAGCCAATTGAAGATAAAAGAGTTGTAAATTTAAGATGTTTATTTTTGTTCACAGATCATAAAGCTCAGAACACGTCATCAGAAATTTGTAAAATAATGAAAGATTACATATTTTTTTGTGATGTAGAGTTAATTCTCTTTAATTGCATGCTTATTTATTTATTTTAGGCTAGCAGTATATGATTTACCTTGAACACAGTAATCAAGATTCTTTTGGGATGACTGAAATGATCCCATTTTTATTTGCATAATTCTTATATTTTATAATGTATTTCATCAATATAAACTCAATTGTGTTTTTTTTAAATATAACATAAACTATTTGGATGAGGGAGAAGTAATGATTCTTTTTATTCTTTCAAATTTTTTTTCAAGTCATTACCACTTCACAAAAGCCTCCAGGTAAATTTGATATGCTGTGTTTTCTTCGGCATTGCTGAATTAATCTATTTATATTTCTTATTTAGAGGTTCAAAATACCATTGAACATGCCAAGATGTGTCTCCTAAATGGTGATTCTGCATGTGTCTGTGTGTGTGTGTGTGTGTGTGTGTGTGTGTGTGTGTGTGTGTATTTAGTTCTTTCTCTTTTTCTCTGTTAGTTAAGTTACAGTGAGTGCCTGGATTCCAGGCATTTGCATTGCAATAACACCAACTGTCATGCCAGTGGGTGCTGGCCTGGAGCCAGAGTAGCCACGCTGCCCCAGGCTTCCTTGTGCTTTCACTACTCCTTCAATGGACCTTTGGTGTCAGCTGAAAAAGGTGCAATAAATAGAGCTGTTTCCTCATAGGAAATCCTATGATTGAATTAAAGAGAATTGTAATATTTTACGGGAATCTCAGACATCTGTTAAAAATCTAACTGAATGTGCCACGTTCTAATGGACTGGAAATGCATTTTGTGACCATCCACTCTAGTAATTTTCTCAGCTGCCTTTTGTGTTGTTAATGTTTCAGCAATTGCATTCTGTGTCACTGAGTGGTCAGAGCAATTTCCACTCACAAGTCAAGACTAGGCAGTTATTCTCTTTTTCTTTCCTTTTTTATATTTATCTGTTGTTTTTAAACTAGTGAATTGCAGAAAATATCTTAATCTTAAAGCCTTGTTTCCTATTATTTTTAGTAATAGTAATAATTGTACGTATTTATGGTTTACAGAGATATTTTAATATATGTATACCATGTGTAATGATCAAATCAGTGGAATTAGCAAACCCATCACCTCAAACATTTATCATCATTTCTTTGTGTTGGGACATTGAAAATTCTCTCTTCTAGCTTTTTAAATATATGCGATAAATGATTCTTAGCTACAGTCACCCTATAAAACACTAGAACTTAAAACTTCTTAACACTTGACTGAATTTTTTTAATGTATACTTAAAAACATGAACATTATGAACAGAAAACATTTTACTATTTGAAAATCTATTTAAAAATTCATATAATACATATGTAAGGAGATATTTTTTGACCAGGAATTAAAGGCTAGAGAAAATAAATAAAAATAGGTTTTAAGTTTTCTCTTTCTTTTTCTCACACATCCACACAACTATAAATAAACAAGTTTTCACTGTTTTATTATTTCAAACTGAAATGTGAAAAAATGATACTTTTGAAGCATGATTTTACTTCTATCACTAATATAAATTTGTTCATTTATAAATTTGTTCATTTGTTAATTTAATGGCTGTTATTTAGTGCCCGTTATACATTTCAGGTATTATACCATGTTCTGTAACTAAAACAATGCATAATTTGCCAGAATAGAGAAACTAGTAAATGAATAATCAAATATAAGTATAAACAGAGCACATAGAATAGTTTGGTTGGATCAAAAGCAATTTAAAATAAGTGATTTTGTATTGTCTCTTTTTCAGTCTTGATTTTTATCTTTAACAGAGAAAGAATCATTTCAAATTTTATTTTATACAGTGCCTAGCACTTATATTGCAAATATTTTTTCCCAGTCTTCTTGTTAATTGGCAATTTTATTTTTTATGCAGCATAATTTATGGTTCTAAACTGCTTCTATTCTCTTTATAAATGTGTAATCACCCTGTAATGCTAGGTGTGTCATCTTTTCTTACAGCAGTAATCACTGTATGTGGAAGTATTTTTATTTACCAATATTCAGTTTTCTTCTAATTTTGTACATAGGGGAGGATTATTGAGGAGTTAGAAGTGTTCATGTTTTTTCCCTAACTAAAGAAACATGAATGTTATGTGCCCATTCTATTTCATCAGTAAAGTTTCTCTGAACAACACATTTAGAATTCCACGTCCCTTCCAACCAGCACTTCGTATGGCACTGCCTGTCTGTAGTTTTTGCCTGGTAGTCATTATCATTTTGCAAACAATGCATTTTTATGTAACTGCTATATGCTTCTTCTTGCTCCAAAATATATACAATTAACCGTAAGATCAACAAAGGCAAAATATTTCTTTAATTTTTCTACTAATATTTCTTCTGTACTTTTGGATCTACAACATTGCTTAGAATACAGAATATGCTGTATAAATTAGCAATTTTATCTAGGGGAAGTTTGCGAGGCAGAAGGACAGAGGTGGTTTCCAAAATATTGGAGAAACATATATATTTTTATATATATTATTTATATACTACATACTAATATACATTAAAATACAAAATGCATTTAAGAGATAAATGTATTTATAAAATATTGGAGATATATACATATACATGAATGCTTCTATTCTATGCTTGAGCTTTAATGTTATTCTTATTTGCTTGAGTTTTCCTGTTAGCTATTGTGTGTTTGAGTTTTTCTGTTATTTCTCAATTGTTCATTTACATTATACATATATTTCATTAAATTCATTAAAGGAATAAATATATCAGAAAAATGAATTTAAGATATTTAGATAAAAAGTATTTATATTAAATTAATTAGAATATTAGAGTTTAAGATTTCAGAGATTGTGTTTTCTGGATTATGTATTGGTCCAGCAATGAGATACAAAGTTAAAGTAGAAGGGATTTAAAATTGTTGAGGTGGGTGAGCTGAAGGATTTATGAGGCTAGGTTCATAGGTTGCTAATAGCAATAGCTCCTGACATCATGAAGGAGGTAGATTAGTCAACAGGAATAACAGTGTCAATCAGGAGCTAAAACTAATTCTAATTTGGAGAAGTAACCACGAGTGTGGCAGAATTATCAGATTACTGTCAGTATGGCTGCATATAATTGGCTATCAAAAATATATTGAAATTCTATAATGTGCTTTTAATTAAAATTTTTTTCAGCTTCTTTTAATTTCTCTTATGTTTATTTTTCAACAAATGGATTCACTAAAGTTTCAACACAGGGCTCTATCCCTTTTTGAATCTGAAAACAGTGCAGACGTGACAAAAACTGTTAACTGAGATTGGTTTATGCTTTCATCTTCCACTCAACTAGGAATAAAGAACTCATGCATTCCTAAGGTAATGCATTCAGTTTTCTGATTTCTGTGATGGAGAAAACATTATCATTTACAATAATCTTAACTCGTTTTCCTATAATCATGACACCTATGCCATAGATTGTTTTTTTTTTTTTTCCATCTGTGTGGTGGCACAGATTAAATCTAAACTTTCACTAGACAACCTTTTAAAAATTCCCTTGCTGAAAACAACAGAAGTAGAAATCACTAAACAATAGATTTATACTTTTTCCCCTCTAGTCAGAGGTAATACTTATGCAATGGACTCATTCCATGATTGAGGTTTCTGTGCTTGACTTCTAAATATGTCATCCCCTGATACACCATTTTGCAAGGTTGAATTCTTGATTCAATTACTTATTTTCCAGTAGCTCAATTTTCAAACTCATTCTTACACATTGTAGGCACGTTTACATATCCATTCTTATACATTGTAGATTAATTATTTCCTCTAAGAAAGCAAAGCTTATCATTACTAAACAAAGTTTCCTATATTTGAAAATGAGCATTATATTTTACATTAGTTTGTCATTTGCTGAATTAAATAACTTCATTTCTTCAAATTTTCCATATCTGGGCAGAATTTTGATCTTTACTCTCTTTGACACATTTGTTGGATAGACAACACCATGTAGAGATTTACAATTTTTGTAAGTATACCTCACAGGCAGGAATACAGTAAAGCTGAACTATTATCTTCCTGCCTCTAGATATTGAGTGAAGAGTAAAAGTGCATAAATTTTTGAGTTGAAGTGAACTGATGGCACCATGTAATACCCATTGTAAATTTTAATTGTTTTGCTCACAGATGGATAAACTTCATTTTTCATCACCCCAGTCCAATTTATATTCAACCTGTTAATCTTAGATGTTCAAGTTCCTTTAGAACCATAACTCGAACAAGTGACATATTTCTCCATTGGCCCTCATCCATGATATTTATGAGAAAGTCATATCCCCTTGTTTAACTTCAACTGAATAAACCAAAAAATATATTAAATAGAGTAGAAATGTATTTTAATGAATAAGCAATTCTGAGAAGCATGGTAGGAATTCAAACTTAAACCGAAAAATGGCTAAAGATATTGAGAGAATTAGAAAGAATTCTGAACCAAGTGAGGTGTAAACAGGTATGGGGTATTTCTTTGTAAACTTCCCTAAAGTTAATAATATAAACATATTCTCTAAGAATCTAGTTTCCTTGAGGTAACATAAACAAGAACAAAAACAAAAACTTCATGCCGAGTGAAATACAATGTTCCAGAAGGAGCAATAAGAGAGAACATGACAGTGAAGTTAAAAAGTTCAGACCTACACATTTAGTCTAAATATTTAAAGAAAAAAAAAATGACAAATGTGTTTCTTATAACATCTAAGCATGACATAATGGTGCATAATAGTTCCCAGGGCCACTAGTTCTTGAGTTTCAGTGGAAGAAAACAAAATTTATGAGAAACATAGTGGTCTATCAGCTATAGTTGATGAAGGTTTTTTGACTGTGATTTAATTACTAGCATCAGCTGATAAAGGCAAAAGCTTTGCGTTATTTCCTGATTGACTCAATGGAAGAGCTTAGCAGAAAAAGACATAGCAAATAAGCACTGACGAATGGCTCCATTTGCTTAGTAAAACTGTAGAAAATTCATAAAAAATACAAAAAGTTGGATGAAATTCAAATCTAAATGATTGGAAACATGAAAAATGACTAAGAATTAGATAGCAACTGGGTCACAATTTTGGGGGAGAAATGGAGGCTTGGATTTGAAGGGGATTAAGGGAACAAAGAGCTAGGAATAGTCTTGGGGGAAAACAGAAAACGTCTGTATTTTTCTCCTTGTGTCCTTTTTGTTTGATGATGAGAGCCTGAAGTTAGAGAAACAATAAGTCATTATGAGGTCAAAGCTGAAAACTGACCCAGGTTTTACTCATCACATCATGATGAGTAATAATCATCACCAAAGCTGAAAATCTGACCCAGGTTTTACTTATCACATGGAACACATCAGCTTCCCCTTTTGAGCCACTAATGGTGTATATTGGTCCCAAATCTTTTAAAATAGCATTATTTATAAATAAGAAATGATTTCATTATTATGTCCACTAGCCCAGATTATATCATTGGCCCAGATCTTGTAATCCTGGAATCTGGGCAGGTCCTTTCATACCAAGAGGCAGCGAATCAGTATAGTCAACAGGTAGGGTAATATCAAGGAGGTGTTGGACTATCACTAGGTTAATTAGCCAAGAGCATGTGGGTGGCTGAACTACAGGTCTCTGAAGTCTCTTTTACCCAAATCTTGGTATAGGGAATTATTAAGAGGTGAGCTACACCTAAAAACAAGAACAAAGTAGATGATTTGGCAATTTGGAGGTACCTTGAAGGAGACTTTCCATGAAATGATGGAGCTCATATTGCAACCTTAGAGTCACACTTCTGCTTCCTTCATGTGAGGAGCATATTTTAGAGGTTAACTTAGATATTGTCTCTTCTTCTAGCTATTGGAAGATATCACTACCCTGGTCTGGAGAATATCAAGCAAGCCAAGATAAATTCACATGGAAAAAATTAGAAGACATCTGAGGAAGAAATAAAAGTGATGAAACGAAAAAAACAACATAAATTAGTGAACCTGAAATGTACGAACCCGAATTCTTGAATAAGAATGCATAATATTTTAAAATACAAAATAATGGTAAAAAAATTGGAAACAAAAAGAAAAAAGAATAATAGTTTTGAAGAAGTACTAAATGTAAACATTGATCCTAAAAATAATCCAGTATATTAGCTGAACAGCAGAATGGAACACTGAAAGCAAAATAAAAAAATCTCTCAGATATGATCAGACAGTGATAAACACATGTGAAAAGGAACTAAAAAAATAGAGCCATAGGATAGAAGTCAAATTGTTGGCATACATTCAAAGAGTAAGGCAAATAGACTAAAGATCTCAGATTATGAAGGTCCATGATGTACAAAGTTAGCTATATAAATAAATATTATTCAGATTTATACTAGGGAGGTTTAGAAACATCAAAGAAAGATACAAAATACAAAAAGACTTCATGCATAAAACACGGAGATGCCTAGGATAAAAAGAACTGTTTGTCCTTGATAGCACCATTGTAAGTGAGTTACGAGTAAGTTAAAGTGTTTTTAAATTATATATGACAGAAATTCTGATGGGAAACATGAGGTTTCTGGATGAGAGAACACACCATGTATTGCTCACAGGGATATGCAGTGCGATAGCACATTATGAGAGGAGCCCCTGATGGTAAGATTTGGAATGTATATAAAACACCTGGCACATCAGCCATCCTCCCTTCAAAGAGAGAAATCACATTTCTATGGCTTTATTCTCTCAAACTCTTCTGCATCCAATCACTTTCTCCATCTCAGACAGATAAGGGAGGATGTTAAAATTATTAGGCGATTAGCACAATTATATAAATGTGTGTGTATATAGATATATAAATAAATATAGAAATCATAAATGACTTTACATTTTTCTTCATTCTCCATGAAACAAAACACCAAGTGATGTAAATAGTAAACAGATCATCAAATCATTCTAATAATTATTTAGTTCTGTATTTATATATCACATTAACTGTGATATAATCTCAGAAATTTATAATCTGGCACTCACTCTAGCATAACCCACTTTTATTTGTTTGCTTTTCTGTAGTACTTCTAAATTTTAATTCATAAAACATTATTTTAATTATGGAGATCATAAAAGTAAAACTGTATAGATTTTTAAATATAAGTTATAGATTATTGTGTTTTTTTAAGTGATTTTAAGAGCAAGAGTCCATACTGTACTGCAAATACCAGAGCATATGAATGAAATTTTTTCCTCCTACAGTTCTGTTCTTATAAGATAGTAATATGCTAAGAAGTCAATATGAATGAACTCTCAATATATAGTTTTTGAAAAAAGAAAGAATTAGTGAAATGTAAGTTACTGGAAATGGGAGAAAGTGATCGATTTTTATTAGAATATACAAGTAAATAGCTATGAAAAGGTTAGAAAATTTCAAATATTTGCATATACATGTGATTAGAAAAAATGCTTTCAAAAATCCCAGGGTGAAAAAAGGGATTATAATTCCTTGGACAGTGACACTGTGGAAAATGTGAAAATGAAGTTTTCACATCCAGTGGTGGTGACCTATAAAATATAGTTTTTTCAATACAAATAACAGATGAGTTTAATGACTGTTTTGAAAACACATTAAAAACAGTGACAATGAAAAAAGTTTAGAATTATTTTTAACATAAAACCAAACACTTTCCTGATAACATAAAAATGTAGAAACTGAATATATGAAAACTTAAATATAAAACTTAGAATTGTAAATCTGATAGACGATCATGTAGGAAAATATAATATTGATCTGTATGTGAAGGATGACTTGTTAAACATTCAATCAGAAAATGAAACTTATGCCAAATAATTGGTTAAATCTGAATTAAGTATTGCTGCTCTATAATACAAAGTAGACAAATGAAAGAAGAAAAGAAAATATACAAACTCCCCAAACAAGATATTTGCTAGGTCTAAATTTGACCATAGTTTAGTAATTTGAATATAAAAAATCAAATTGGATAATTCAGGAAATTCAGTAGAAAAATATATATAGTTTACATATACATATTCATTTTTTTAAAATCCCATAAGATGAACTCTCAAAGCCTGAGCAATATAAAGAGATTGCCCAAAATGGTCAAAATCGTTACAGAATGCAAATTAAATAAGTAACAGCATACAAAATTCCACCAGTCAAAATATAGATAATTATTAACATAGATTATCAAAGTGTAACTTAAGAGTATGGATGCTTTGAAAAGAGCATTGTCAGAAAGAAAGAAAACTCTTGAAAAGTTAGTAAATTAGAACAGTCATTCTGGCAAACAACTTTATATAATATTTAATTAAATTAACTATGGAAGTGCCATTTGACCTAATGAGCCAATCCCAGATCATATATGTATAATAAAAATATGAGGGTTTTCCATACTATTTGTGTTAGCAAGGTGGTAACCTAGTGAATATCAATAAGGAACATTCTTCATCTAGTAAAATATGCATTTCTCTAAAGAAACATAGAAACGTTCATAAATTTCATCTCACAATGTCAATTATGCAAAAATGAAAACATAGTATTAAGCAAAACTCAGTTATGTATTTTCCACATGCATATTTAAGGACCTTTGTCAAAGATGTCAAAGAAAGTGTCTATAATAGTATTGGAGATGCAGAAGGAAAATTGAACAGGACTGAGAATTGAATGGAAAAATATTATTATAATAAAGGGTTTTACATGAATGTTTGGATATGACATGCTGTGAATTTAAGCATAAAATTAACTGAACTCTCTGTACCTGAAGTATAAAATTTAAATTCAATTTAAGATATATTTGCATAAGAAATTTTTTTAAAGGAATCACATCTTTGGGAAAAGATATATTATCAACATACAACATTGAGAATAGGGAATTATGCATCGTTTATGTTGTGTTCTTGCTGTCAAGAAGAGTGACTATTGATCTGAATATGGTAGAAGAAGTAATATTATGAAGTGATTTTATTGCAAGAAAGGCAGCAAGAGTAGAATGCATGACTGCTGTATACATATGGAATCCCTCCATTGCAGAAAATATTCTTATTAGATAATGAATATTATTGCAAATAAGATTGGCACACTATCCAGTCATTTTTTTTAATATTTGTGGAAAATGATAGAGATGCAAAAAGAAGTGAGAAACAGCAATCCCAATTTTAAAAACATATTGATCTCTTGAAGACTTAGTAAAGATAATACTTATCATTCAGTAAGATTTTAGAAAAATTTGAGTCTCATTTAAAAACTTTTTAAAAAGAATGTATTGGTTATTAGAAAGCAGATTAAATTCACTTAGAGTACCATTGCCAAAAAATTTCATTTCCTATTTAAATAGGATACTAGATTAGTACAAATTATAGGTACTATAAGTGAAAGGTTGAATTATGCAACTGGAAAACAAATAGATTCCTAATATTATCTTGATTTCCACTTCCAGTCATATGGTATGTAAAGGACAAGATTTAACCTCTTGTCTTAAACAAATAGAAAATAGGAAAAAATGTGAAGTAATGTTTGCCACATATTGGACACCAAGTAGCATAGGACAGCAATCCATAAAGAAGGAAAAATAATACAGTGATCTTCATGATTGCTTACGTTTAGTTCCAGCAGGCAGGTTCCTACGGTGCCAGGAAATAGCTATTAGTGTCACTTAGTGAAGGCACAGACTGGCATGATGGAGGCTAAATTGGATAGAGAGAAGGGGACACAGAAGCATAAAGAGCTTCATGGACTTCAGAAGGGCTCCTGGAGTCTGGCTGAGTACAAATCTGGGCAAGTATGAGAGGAAACGACCTGAGGCCAGGGATCAAACCACCAACGGAAAGCAGTAAGTCAAATAATTTTCAAAGATATCACAGGGATGGTAAGAAATTGTGCTTTATTAACTCATACAGAGAGACCTTATAATGCACAAAATGTTGCAGTAGAGTCCTCAAATTTAGTGGGGCTACTTTACCTTTAAATTAAGACTGCTCTATATCCACTGTGGTGAAGCTTAAACGCTTCATGGAAAAAGCATCAGTCAAGTAACTTAACTGTGTACTATGAAATGTCCAAGATTATTTAAAGGAATAGAGCAAAATTCAGCATCTGATAAAGTAAAATTGACAATTGCTGGCATTTTGTACAGAATTGCCAGACACAGAAAAGGATCTATATGACCTATAATCAGAAGAAATAAAATATAATTAGAAACACAGAAGTAATACTAATGATGAAATTAGAAGACAAAGGTATTAAAACAGACATTATAAATATCCTTAGTATGCCCAAAAAGCATGTTTGAATTCAGAACAATAAAGAGAAACATGAAATATGTAAAAAAAAGAAAGTTGAAATTCTGAAATAAAAAATTAAATGTCTGAAATAAAAATCATACAATACATGAAATGAATAATTGTAGACTTTACAGAAGAAAAAAATGTTAAAGAACTTGAAAACAGATGGAAACAAATAAGACTGAAAACATGAAAAATGAAAAAGAGCATCAGTGACTTGTGAGACAGTATCAAACAGTCTAACGTGGAGATAGAGGCACAGAGGGAAGAAGGCCAATACTGGCCTTTATATCTCAGCAAAGACAATGTTAAAAAATTATTCGAATGTGTAGAATATAGGAAAACAAATTAGGATATTCCTGGGTGTGTATATTCTATGTACACAAAGGCATCTTTCATAGAATTTTGGCACAAAGCAGAGTATTCTCAAATTATTTAGTGTAAAGTTGAAACAATCAGTCTATATTACTCTCCCAACAAAATTTGTTTTAATGGCTCCGAATTTTCTGGATTGTTTTCAATTGACCATTAATGTAGACATTTCTCTATCACATTAGTTCACGTACTCATGAGAAAAGAAGTAGGTAGTTACCATGCTTGACAGAAATTAGGTGGTCTGTGTCAGATGGAATATAAATTATATGACCATAGCTAGAATACTTTTATTCCTGACTTGGTTATGCAGTGGTTCAGGGTGCTTACCAAGAGAAATTCTTAAGGGAAATTTGGAGAGTAGAATTGAAAGAGGGGCTATTTTGCAAGTCAAACATATCATTTAATTGCAAGTTCACCTTTTTGGCTGAGGTGGGCCTGCAATTGCTCTACATTTTTCTAGATCACTCCTGCTTCACCTCTCATACCCAGGCCAGCTGCATGCATTTAACTTCATGACAAAGAGCCCTTGCTTCTGCTGGACACCAAGAGCACAAAAAATTGACATAGATGTAAGTCCACTCTCATGGGTGCCAGCTGCTGGTGTGTGTTTCAGATTCTTTTTTTCCCCAATTTATATCCATTTACCTCTCTTTCCTTGATGCCTTGTGGACTTTAAGCTCTAACATCAGGCAGAAAAACAATACTATACCAGAGAAGAAGGAACCAATTCCCAAAATTACATAAAGTCCTATGCCTTTAAAATCTATAAATATGTGTATATATGTGTGTGATGACACATACACAGATATGTGATTAAGTTGTATGTCAGAAATATCGTATTTGCCAGTTTCTTGGTATTTTGATATATACAAGTAATAAAATAAACAATAACTAATCATTTACACAAATTATATGACTGAACATTTATGTATCCTTTCTTTTATTTAAACCAAAAATAGTTATATATTTTATAAAAGAAAAGGAAAACAGAAGGTATGTAGAGGATATAAACGTAAAAGGAAACAGCATTATTTATCTATCATTAAAAATAATTCAAGATATATTTATTTAGCAAATATTCCAAAAGTGATTTTGGGAATAAAATTAATTTCAGCATTTAATAAAAATCTTTAATTTAATTTTTCTTTCTTTTTTTTTTTTTTTAGAGATAAGGTCTCCTTATGTTACCCAGGCTAGACTCAATCTCAAGTAAGCCTCCCACCTTCTGAGTAGCTGAGACTATAGGCACATGCCACCATGCTCAGCTAAAACCTTTAATTTTAGAATCTACTAGTTCATTTAGCAATTTGGGCACCTCCTGATAATATTACTCTAATCAATATTATTATTATTCTAATATGTTTTAGAAATAGTATTCTATCAATCTCTCTGTTTTAATATGGATATGAAGATTTAGTTTGGATATTATATATGTATGTATAGGTATATATCAATATACTAAACAAATATTAAAATTTAGAAGACTTAATCACTGGGACTATATAGATGTAAATATACTGATACATATATCAATAATTAAAATAACATCTGTTAATAAAATTACATAAACATTTAATGTTCACGAGGAAAGGGATTAACATGTGTGTAACTCATTTTATGAGTTCCAACAGAGACCAAGTGAATTACATTTCAATTCAATACTTGTGAGTGAGGCATCTGACATGTGAAAACATTCATCATTATCATCATCATCATTATTATTGTGTTGTGTTTATGAATTATAATTACTAACTTTGCATACATTTTAATAATATGTAAAATGCTAATGATATATCATTATATCATTTTAGTTGACTATATAAATTGCTGTTGAATATCTATTCTTGTGATCTAGTCTATAATTTAAAATATTGTATCATAACCTTTTTTTATGTATTCTGTTCCAAATAGACAAGTAGGTAACCATGTTTTAGGTTCACGTTATAATATGAACATATATAGGGATTAAACATTTTACCTAAGGTAAATTTCTTGACAAATAAATACAAACCTTTTAAAAATGGGAGAATTTTAAGCAGGTAAAAAAATGTAATTTAATGCAAATTATTAGAGTGCTGGATGCTTTTCTAGATGCATTTCCAAAATTTTTGTTAGAGTCTTCATTAAACAGTATTGAGAATTTTAACGGAGCAGAAGGGAAAAATGTCTGTCTGATTTATAATTGCCAATTGCCATTCAACAGTCTTTTTCTTCACTATGTCTTCTGCGATGCTGCTCTCATTGAACATTAAAATATCACAATATTTCTTGTCGACTGGCAAGATGACAGCTCTGAGGCTAGTTGTACAGCCACGAAGAAACTAATTAGCATTATTACAGAGGATTGTATATGATAATTAACAATTAAATTTAAACTTTCGAAATAGAAGCTGGCTTTCCCTAGAGGGGACTCTGCATAGATTATTGCTGAAGAAAGAATTTAATGACATTTTCTTTATACACCAGTTACATAATTATGATTCTTTGCTAGAGCCACTTCTACTTATATGTACCAGGAGCACCTGTAACTTTGAATACACATTTTCATACAATCGGGTAGAGCATAATAATGTTTGCATTTTACCGACGTTATATTGTGACTTATTATTGAAATTATGTTGTGACAGATTAATTAAAATCTGCAAACTAGATACTATTATAATATTTGGCCACATATTTTTAAAATATTTATATTCAACAGACAGGGAAACCAATATCAAGATATGAAGCATTTATTCATAACCATATCCCAGGAATTTTTGAGACACCTGGGGACAGATGTTCTGAAAAACATAAGCTCTTTTATGTTTAAAGTTAACACTTTCAAAAAACAATCTGAAACTTACTTAACCATTTTCTTGGAAACTTAGCATTGCATATGGTATTTTTCTTTTCCATTTGTGTTTATATTTATGGTAATTTTAAAGAAATTATATCCTTTTACTCTCTAATTGGTAACATAAAATTTAGATGAAGTTAAAAATGATTATGGATTGGAAATTGTTTTGCAGGTAATAATTTGGTGTACTTGTTCATAATTAGTAATTTTAACTAAAAAATTTTATTTTTTTCCAAAAAAATGCAAGTCAGAGTGTGGAACATATTAAGTGTTCAATAATATGTTTCAAAATTTGGAATTTTATGAATATTCATTATTGCTAGAGAATTTCCTAAATGTAAGATAAGAAATCTAGACTACTTTCTCTTAAGTCAGCCAGATGTTAGGCTATATATACACTGGCCAAAGTTATTTTTGTCATAAGATGTATGGTTTTTGCAAACTGCATCATCCTGATCTATATTGGTTATTTTAAAATGTAAATTTTAAAGAGAAGAAGACCTATTATTGTATCTAAACCTTAAAACATGTATTAACAGATATATAAAATTATCTGATTTTTCATTTTGAAATGAAATGACCATGTTTTAATTTAGCTCCTCTCCAAGATAGCCCCGATGGCTTTGGTCTCTTGATATTCACGTACTTGTATAGTCTTCTCTCATTTAATATAGGATGGTCCCTACATGGTGAATCAAATATTGAAGAAGGGATTGTCAGGTTCATCTGTCTGGATGTTCCCTGGTCCCCAGGTTCCCAGTGTCAAGAATGAGTATTTGTACCATGTCGAGCTGATGGTGGAGTGATCACAAACGCATAGCAATTTTATATGGTTTATCATGTAAAAGAAAGAATGAAAGTAAAGAAGGAAGCCACAGAAAGTGAAAATACTTTCCAGACAGAGTAGAACAGGTCAGTCTCCAGGAGTGGAGAAAGAGCTGGAGCCTGAGCACATGTTGCCTTTTATAAGCTCACTAGTTTGTCCCTCCTTTCCTCTGGTGGGATTGGTTGCCATTTCCCACCTTTGGGGACGATTGGCAGGTTGGTGTTATATAACAGATCATATGACAGGTTATGTAACAGTGTGGATTATATAACATTTTCCCTTTCTGCACATAAGTCTTTTCCCAGAATTCTCGATGAAGCGTCACCCATGCTATGCTAATTAGATGGTAATGAGCTTTAAGGCAGTTAAAGGTTACTAGGAACTTATTACTATGTATGTTCCCACCAGGGAACAGTACCTAGCTGCAACTTGGTTGCTAGCCACAATTCGGTTCCTGCTCTCTGCCCTTAGCCACCTCCTTGCTACCTGTTTACCTTCCATCAGACCTAACAGGATGATGTGTGACCCCTTAGACTAGATCATAAAAGGTATTCTCACTTTCAGCTTGGTTTCGTGGATCACTTTTTATAGAGGAAGTCAGCCACCAAACAATTTCAACAAATACTTAAGAATCCCAAGGAAGAGGTACAAATATAGAGAAACCAAGACCCCCAGCTAACAGTTAACATCGGTTTGCCAGCAATGTGAATGAACTCCCCAGTCCTCCTTTAAGCCTTCAAAAGCCTGCAAATGCTATGTTTCCAGCTGTCATTTAAGTTCAAATCCATGACAGACCCCAGGCAAAAATTGCCCAGTTATACCCTTTCTGAGTTTGGGATAAAAACAAAGAAAAAAATTGAGATATAATGAATTATTAATTTTATGTTATTAAAATGTGAGTGATTTGTTATATAGTTATTAACTAGAACAAATAATAATATAAACTCATTTCAATATGATCATTATGCAAAAATGTTTAAAGTAGACAGGACAGATACTTATTTTACTTTTTTGTTAAACTTTTTATTTTGAAAAATAATAAAATTGGAAAAACATAGAGAAAATATACTAAAAAAAAAATAAGCAAAGCCCTAGCGACCTGCTGGACTGTAACCAAAGATCTGTCTGTGTCATAAGAGTCCTGAGGAGAGAGAAGAAAGAGGGTGGTGATAAAAAGTACCCAAAGGAAAAATGGTCGAATCCCCCACCCTAATCCCCAACTTTGGCAAAAGCCATAAGCACACACACAAAAAGTTGAGCAAGCATCAAATAAGAAAAATCCCAAGAAATCTGTATTCATGCAGATCATAATCAAGCTTCTGAAAACTAAAGACAAACAAAAAATCTTGAAAGTGTAGAGAGAGAAACAGACCTGAGTTGCAGGGGAAAACAGTTTGAACAGCGGTGGATGTCTCATCAGACACCACCACCGTGGAGACCAAAAGGAGGTAGCATAACAATTTTTTAGTACTGACAAAAAAAGTAAAAGCTAACCATGAATTTTATATTTAGTTAAAATGCCCTTCAGTAATGAAGGGAAAATCCATGCATTTTCAGATGTAGGTAAATTCAGAGAATGTGTCAACAACAGACCTACCCAAATATAATGACCAAGGGAAGTTGTATAAAAAAGGAAATGGTAAAAGAAACAAGGTTAACTCAACAAGGAAAGAAGAAAGAACAATGCAAAACTGAAAATGTGGCTACATACAGTCCATTTTCTTCTCATGAGTCTTTTAAATTGTATTTGATGATTAAAACAAAACGTTTAACATTATTGTGGTTCTAAAATCATGAAGAAGAAATTTTAAGATAGTTTTATTATAAATGGACAAAGTTAAAGGGAAATAAACTGAGGTAAAATTTCTATATGTCTCTCAAACTGGTAACATGTCTATGCTATTAGACTGTGATTATTATGTATATGTTATACACATATATATATATCTTTGTATAATGTATAACATATTAATAATGTACTACCAGGAACAAACACTAAATGCTATACAGAGAGATACAAAATCACTATAAATATATAAAAACAGAATTAAAGAATTCAAAACCCTACATTAATGCAGAAAAGAAAAACACAGAAAAATGAAAACTAGATACAACAGAAAAAATAAAATGGCAGATTTTACTATCATCTGTTAATGTTTATCTTAAATATATATGTTTTAAATATGTATTAATAAAAGAGAGTTTGGAAGGGTGGATTAAAAAAATGATATAACTATATCATAGGAAACTCACTTCAAATATAATAATAAAGTAGGTTGAAAGTAAAAGGATATAAAAGGTTTACCTTGCAAATATCAATCAAATAAAGCGCTAGTAAGTAAATGTTGAAATATTTTTTGGCTCAAAAGAATACATGATGCAGTAGGAACTTTTGGTTCTTTGTTCCCAGCTTCAGTGGACAGTTCTGGACAGTGCAAATCTGACCAACAGCAATCCACGACATACCTCTGTCATTCATCTTTCTAACTTCTGCCTCAGTGCCTTTGTTGAAACCACAGAAATATGCTCTGTTAGAAATGTTGACCACAACTAAAGGCAGTTAATCTCAGTGGAGGAAAAGACACTTCCAACAAATGAGGTATGGAGGTGAGTAGATGAATGGGTCAGCTACTGTTCTTCACATGCACAACCTGTAATGGCAGAAGTCCTAGCACAAGTGGGCTGCCATTAACAAAGCAATGACCTCGATAATGATCCTGGAATTAGATTTTTCTTCACTGCTACTACCTTCCTACAACCTCAGTCCTGTTTCCTGGGATCATGACCTATATAAACTACCAACATCCACAACTGGTCTCTGTCTCCGCTTTCAGGGAAACACGGATTATAACATCTTAGAGGTATTTAGCTAACTATGCATAACAAGTCTATTTTTTTTTAATTTAGCTAGTTGAAAGTTCCTAATATTTTAATTAAAAATAATAATTTTCTTGGTTATTACTATTGCAATTTTTTCTTTTTGCATAATTGATGTAAATATTGTCAATCTACTTAGAGCATTTGAAATGTTAAATATAAGGAGCTTCTTTTTTTCCTAATTATGAGATTTGAATTTGTATTTTAGAGTGAAAGGAAGATATTGGCAATCAACCTGAGTCACATGTCATGAAAATTGTAAATATATAAACATTACTATGCTGATTAGATATCATGATAAACTATGCAGCCATATCATGATTTATCACACCTCATTTTGGCAGGATCATAATTCATATTTCACATATTCAACTTTCTCAGACAAACAACTACAGCTAAATCCGAAGTAGAATTTGTCCGCTGTGACCTAAACCAACTTCAATCTATTCTTGGTTTATGGAAACACTTTGGAAATATTTTGACTTAAAATTTAAGAAAGTAGTCAGAAAATATTAATTTAAAATTATTGAAAAGATTGCCTTCATTCTTCTACAACCATTAACTTTAGGTATTATACCAAAAATATTAGTTTCTAAATATGCATTTATATTTTCTCTTTAAATTGAAAAATATTTCTTATTTGTTTTATATTTAGATTTTAATACATGCCAAGCAGTATGGCATGTGGTATGTCATATAACTTTTTACCTAAACAACACTGGAATGATAAGTAATAAATGGTTGCTGTCTTCTTGCTGATCTGATGGACATTAAACCAATGTAAAATACTGAACCACTAAGTTAGGCTAAGGAGTCTTGCAGTCTCAATTTATCTCTCCTTTACATCCCTGAGGTTACAAGATAATGGATGTATTGGTTCAGGGTAAATGTGTTTTTTATTGCTATTGCAGGATAGTAAGCATTTTTGTTTCAATGATTTTCTGTCATTATGTGAGAGTGATAGAGTCTGTGACTCATAAAATGGTGTAGATAAAAGGTTTTCTTGATACATTAAGCACCTTCACGAACTCAATGTCAGCTGCTTCACATGAGGAGAATAGGGTTTAGTGATACCTATGGACAACTGATCTTTATCAAATTTGATGTGATTCCATGAAGAAGAATGGTATGGAAATATCTGTCTTCTTACTACAGTAAGTTTGTTTCATTTTTTAGGAAAAAATGTGTCCCCTAAAGAGATCAAGTAGTTCATTTTAAGGAATAAAAAGCAGAAATATTCTAGAAAATAAAATCTTATTTTATTTAATCTATATCTTAAGTGCAATTTTACAAGCTTGGTAACGCAGTTTTCCACTGGAAAACAGTAATAAGCTATTTTTTAGATACTATATTAGTTGTTTTTGTTTTATTTTATTTATTTTTTATTTCAGCATATTCCAGGGTTCAAATATTTAGATTACATATATTGCCTTTGCCCCACCTGAGTCAGAGCTTCAAGCATGTCCATCTCCCAGATGGTTCACACTGCACACATTAGGTGTGAATATACCCATCCCCTCCTCCCCACTCATACCTGCCAGACAACTGATGAATGTCACTACTATATGTGCACTTAATTGTTGGTCAGTTCAGTCAGTTAATAACAATTTGATGGTGAGTACATGTGGTGCTTGTTTTTCCATTCTTGTGATACTTCGGTTAGTAGAATGGGCTACAGTTTTAGTTTGTTTTCTAAATTATCATAATAATATCAATTTATTTTGTCTCAATAAATAGTACTGAGTTATAAAAATATGAGTGTTAATAGTATCTCTTTTTTCTTGAATCATACCTTTAGAATTTTAGATAGGTAGGTACTGCAAATTATTTAAGTAGTTGTATGGTATTAGAGATGCTAAATAGCGTACCATGCAATTTTAGTCATCACCTCACTTATAGACATCATTGTTGATAGACAGTCTATTTCCAAATTGTGAGTTTGAAAATATATTGCAGTAAATACTCATATGTTCAACATATATTCTAACGTAAGGTGTTTTTACATCTGAAAGATTCCTAAAACTGATACTTTTGAGTATAAACTATATACATTTTAAAAGTACAATTGATTGATTTGAATTTCCTTTTAAAAGGTTTAAAAAATTCTCACTTCAACAAAAATGTTTCAATAACTGTGTTTATTATATATATCTTTGTCAGCATAAAATATCAAAAATGTAATCAGTTATTTGAATTAGCATTTAATATATAAAATAAATTTTGCTTAAAAAACAAGGATTTAATCAACATTTAAAAATTGCCAAGTCAAGCAAATCAACATAAATCAAAATAATTTAACTTTCTGGTATTACTGAATTACCTTTTATGATTTTCACTAAAAGTTCATCTAGTTGACCATTTCAGATAATATTTAATTAAAATATCTTTCTACTATGAAATTTGTGATTTCATTAATATACTTAAGCATATAGAATTTCTTAAACATATAGAATATGTTATTCTATATGTTTTAATAATTAGTTATACTAAACAGAAATGCACACTTTTGAGGTGATTATCTGGCATTCTATTAGAAATTCTACATTTCATAGGTGTTTTCTAAACCTGTTTCTATAATCTTAAACTTGCCGAATGCTAGAGGCTCTGACAATTACCATAACATGTAAAAGAGGAGTTATATTGATAAAATTAGAAGCTTGATTATCAGAGATGTTAGAAATGGGATTATAATTGTGAAATTGGTGTTATCTATGAGGATAGCCTTATGGAGAAAATGAAATACCACAGAGTATGTATCTTGGGATGTCACTTATCTGATGCTTACTAGATAATTATAACTCTGAACTATTTGTATCATTTAGATTATTAAGTTTTCGTTTCTCTATTTACCCTACATTAATTTTTTTTCTTAATAAGATAGATACTTTATATTTTCTAAATAATGTTACCAATAAAACTGTCTGTCAATTTCCAGTACTGAGCCAAGTCAGGAAAAATCAAAACATGCAGTCTGGTTATTTCAAACTGAAGTGATTCAATACAGTGATCTTGTATTAGTGTAAAGTGCCAAACAGACTGAAAGAACAAAGAGAATAAGATGGGGTAACTCGGAGAATGTGATATGAATGCAAGAAACTGCAAGTAGCTTCAGTTTTGACAAACAAGGGAGGAGTTAGAAGTAAAAGTGTCCAGGAACTTTCCTGTGAATATCACATGAAGTTCTGATACTAAGAGGAGGCTGAAGGGCACGCCTCTAATCCTGGCTTGGGTGAGGCAAAGTCATAACTTGTAACGAAAATGTTTGTAACCCCATAATATCCTGAAATAAAAATAAAATAAAATAAAATTCCCATTATTTGTTTAAAAAAAATAAGACGAGGCTGCTTAGGCATATCTGGAATCTCAGAGAAGGGACCAGTTGTAGTGGCGACAGAACCACTGTGAAGGTCATTGATGAAAAGTGGAGTAGCTATCTTGCTTCTGGTGCATGGAACACCACATGGGTGGTGCACAGTAGGAGCTGGGCAATGTTTTCTAGTATGGAGACCATGAAAGAGGCTTCATATTGCAAGTGCTGAAGCTGCTGCTGCTGCTGCTGCAGCCCACATCTGTCCTCTGCTGATGGAAGTGGGAATTGCTTGACTTTCCCCTTCCCCTGCATTGTCTAATTTTCTTCTAAGCATTTCCATTAATCAAATGTTACCAGAAATAAGTTGGCAATGAAAACTGGGTATTATTTTCAGGGTACCAGTCCCACTCAATACATAGAGCACATTATTTGATATGTGCTCTATAATATACACAGATTATAAATTATGATGAGAAGTTGGAATGTATTCATCATTAAATATTAATAGAACACAATAAGCTTTTGTGTTTTCTTTATTTCAGCATATTACAGGGGTACCAATAATTAGGTTTTGAGGTTACATATATTGCCTTTGTCCCACCTGAGTCAGAGCTCTCCAGAGTGTCCATCCCCCAGATGGTGCTCACGACACCTATAGGGTGTGAACATACCTTTCCCCTCCTCCCCACTCCCACCTGCCCAGCACCCGATGAATGTTACTACTATATGTGCAC
>CAUYRB010013754.1:0-12847 GCA_963574695.1 Propithecus perrieri
TAGAAAGAAATTAATTGGACAACTAAAAATATATAGAAAAAATTGGCCGGGCATGGTGGCGCATGCCTGTAGTCCCAGCTACTCGGGAGGCTGAGGCAGGAGGATCGCTTGAGCCCAGGAGTTTGAGGTTGCTGTGCGCTAGGCTGACGCCACGGCACTCACTCTAGCCTGGGCAATACAGTGAGACTCTGTCTCAAAAAAAAAAAAAAAAATTTGGTTAAAAGTTTGGAATAGTTAAGCATAAGAAAAAAAGTATTTTCATCATGTTATATTCTTTCCAGGTCCATTCTCCTACATTAAAGTTCTCGTGGCCATAACATATCCCTAGAGCAGCTTTTTCTCACTATTGGTATTTCAAAGTTATTTCATGGTTTGTTTGTTTGTTTGTTTGTTTTTAAGAGACAGGGTCTTGCTATGTTGCCCAGCATGGAGTGCAGTGGCTATTCACAGGCACAATCATCACACACTACAGCCTCAAACTCCTGGGCTCAAGTGATCCTCTTACCTCAGCCTTCTGAGTAGCTGGGCCTACAGGCACATGCCATTGCACCTGGCTCTCACAGGTTTTTGTTTAAGTAGTTTTCAAATAACCCAGAGTTTTATAAACTTTCATCAACAATTTTAAGTAGTCTCATATTCCCTGTAACCCAGGTTACAGGGTCTGCAAAGCATTGTGACCTAGCAGTTGTCCCCAGAACTGCACTAACCCTACCCAGAACCACATCTACGACCACAAACTTGTCGTAACAGATAGAAGTGTAACAGTTCCTTCTCAACACAAAAATCAAGTTTCTGACAGCCCCTGTATTTGAGATATTCATGTACAGGACCATAATTGAGAAAATAGGTTTGCAGGGATTGCAACTATAGGTGGAACCTTTGAAAAACTTTATATTTTTACAATTCACAAAAATAAGATTATAGAGACTAAATGACATTGTACATATCTTAAATTAGTAATGTTGGATATACTTTAATAATCCATGTGCCCATCCTTGTCACTAGAAACATTTTAGGATCCTTCTCACAACTTCAACAAGATATTTATAATTTTGTTTTGTTGCAGATATTATATATACAAAGAAGTTTTTTTTTTTTCATGTCTTGTCCTTTCTGCAAATGTTAAGTACTTTTTGATTTCATATAATCTGGAGATGGTGACTTCTTGTTTCCAGGCCCTCCTGTAGTCCAAAGACACAGAATCACTTGGATGCCTGAAATGCTTTGAGAAGCTTTTATTTGAACTATTTGGCACAGCTAAGTGTTTTCCAACCTTCCTCCCTTAATACCATGTTATGTAGCCTTATCTTTGGCCATGAGCAATTTGTACAAAACACTTCTCATCAGCCCTTTCTGCAGAGTCCCAGGTTTGAGGGCCCTCCCTACTAAGAACTAGTTTAGATCTACGAACTAACTTTACTTATACTCATCTTCCTTTATTTCTTCGGATAATACAAAATCTACTTCGGTGCTGACCTTAGCATTGCCTCCCTTTTGTATCTTTAGCATCTCTTTTTCCTAATTACTGTAAGAGTAGTACTTAGAATCTAAATTGGTGAGGAAAAGGCACTCAGAAGTACACTACCTGCATTTTGAGTAAGGGAACTTGAGCTTGGGCAGGGATCACAGAGCTCCCCTTGGCTTATGACAGCCTGCTTTATCTTCCATGGAAGAGAATCAGAATAAGGCACAGCCTTCTAGGCTGAAAGTTTTTGGTAAATCACATTTTTTATTCCTCAGGATCTTTGTATAGAGCACTCACTATTGGTTTCTTTTTCTTCTTTTTCAATATTAAAAAAAATTGTTCTGCTTTATCCTCTACTATTGTTATTTTTCTGTACCTTTTTCAAATTCCTTTACTTTACCCCCTCTTTTCTCTTCTTCCAAGTGCTCAGTGTTTGTATTTTCCAAGTCTCCAACCTGGCTTACCTGGCTTACCTGTCTTAGCAATTAAAGTACTAAATAGCCTTTTCTCTGAATAGTTAGATACCCTGTAAAGGACACTCCTAGGCTGGATGTGGTAGCTCACACCTGTAATGCCAGCACTTTGGGAGGCTAAGGTGGGAGGAATGCTTGAGCCCAGGAGTTTGAGACCAGCCTGAGCAACATAGCAAGACCTCATCCCTACAAAAAAAAAATGAGCCAGGTGTGGTGGCATGCACCTGTAGTCCCCAGTACTCAGGATGTTGAGGCAGGAGGATTGCTTGAGCCTGGGAGTTCGAAGCTGCAGTGAGCTGTGAATGCACCACGTCACACCAGCCAGCCTGGGCAACATAGCAAGACCCCATCTCTAAAACAAAAAAAAATTGTTTTTAAAAAAGGCAACTCCTTCAAAATGTTCGCAGGTGCTGCCAACAAAGCAGAAATGCAAGCTGGCTAATGGAAGTCTGTTGCAATACAAGGTTCTCATGTTATTTTTCTTATTTATTTTTGTTTGCTGAATGCAGGTAATATACTTTATAATTGAGGAAATCCAGATTAAATGAGTACAATTGACGCCAGGTAAATTTAACTGTCAACTTCCGAGGTAAGAGGATAGAAGAAAACAAATAAAAATTAGGAATGTATTCTTAAATGTAACACTGTAGGGAGGCAGTTTGCAGAGTAGTTAAGAACACAGACCCTAGAGCCAGAATGTCTGAGTTTGAATTGAGCTTCATTCCTCATTGACTGCAACTTTGAGTACGTTTCTTATCTTTGTTTTGCTTCAGCTTTCTCATCCATAAAGTGGAAGATAGTTTTTCTCTCATATGGTTATTATAAGGATTAAATTAGTTTACAAAAAACACTTAGGGCTGGGCATGGTGGCTCACGCCTGTAGCACGCTGGGAGGCCAAGGCGGGAGGATTGCCTGAGCTCAGGGGTCAGAGACCAGCCTAAGCAACAGCAAGAGCCCATCTCTACTAAAATAGAAAAAATTAGCCAGGTGTGGTAGTGCGTACCTGTAGTCTCAGCTTCTTGGGAGGCTGAGGCAAAAGGATTTTCAGCCCAGGAGTTGAAGGTTGCTGTGAGCTAGGCTGGATGCCACAGCACTCTAGCCCTGGGGACAGAGTGAGACTGTGTCTCAAAAACAAACAAATAAACAAACACTTAGAACAGTGCCTGGAAATAGTAAGCACTACATAAATGTCAGTTACTCAAAATTACAATAATGAATAGATAGAGGCTTCAGAAATATGTCAGTTTTGAGAAGTATGGATTTTTTGTAATGTTTCTGATTTTTAAAAGATTGAAATGTGGTTTGGATTTGTCCAAAAAAATGTTTGGCTTAATAATTGACTACTGAATATTTAAGAAAGAAATCATTTTGTGAGACCCAGTATAGAGTGGGAAATTCACTAAAGGGAGATGTCTGGCTGGCATAAAAACCATTAAAGGAATCCTTAGCGCAATGTTAAACTAAACTCGGAAACATAAGCTTTACATTATTGTCCTATCAGTTCTCAAGTTCCGGGCATGTCACGGAAGCAGACAGACTTGGTTTTTTTCAAGTAGTCATTCTTTGTTATTGCTTTTGACTTAGATAAGCTACCTTGAGAAACTTTTTGTAGGCTTTGTGATTGTTATTTAAAGTGATAGCTGTGAAAGACTGTCAAAATATCTTTAACATTGTGCTTTTCAAAAAGAAAGGATAATTCCTTTGAAAGTAATGAGTGGATAATAGAATCTCAGATATCAGAAAGTCTGTGAGCTCATGGACGGCATTCATCTGCCAAGACAGGGGAATCTGTTTCAGGGGCTAACAAGTTTTGCTTGCTTCATTCTGCTGAGCACACTCAAGTTGCTACAATGAGGGCAAAATACACTAGGCAGTGCCCCAGCAACTACTTTTCCAGCCAGGAAAGACCATGGCCCTTCTGCCTCTCTACAGTAATGGCCAATTCACAGCCATCTAAGAGTCTGGCTTTTCATTGAAAACGTGACTGACTTGAATGGCCTAAATGTTTATTACATATTTAATACATGTGTTAGGTAGATAGCGAGGGATTCCGGGTCTCCTAAGAATGAAAGTGGGTGCTGTGGCCCTCTTCTTGGTCCTGCCCCTCCCTAATCTCCCAAGCAACTGCCATACCTGGGGAGGAGGGAATACCCTACAAATCTGCCAATCATAACTTAGCGTGCCAGCTGCAAAAGAATACAGAGGACTCTCTAGCCCAAGGGCCAAGCAGCATAGGTACCAGAGTCTAGAAATTAACCTAGAATAACCTGCATCTGTAGAAATGCAACTCCCAACTGTCCAATCAAAGTGGTTCCATGGTGACATCTGAGCCACAGGGAGGTCCCAACCTGGGCACTATAAAACAAGACACAGACCATAACCAGGCTCTTTTGCACCCTTTCTTTTGCTCTCCCTTTGCTGCAAAAATGTGTCCAGTCGTCTCCTGTGGCATATGTATCATGCTCTGTAAACCTATAGCTTGCTCTTGCCCTATAATCCTATCTTTCTCTCCCCAATAAACCTCATTTTCATGCTTGCCTAACTTTGGTGTGTGTCGTCATTCTTTGGCCATGCATGTGCCAAGAATCGACATTTTCACACTGAAACCTGACACGTGTACTTGTTTTAATAATATTTCTGAACAAGAATTTTAATTATAACAACTAATTTTTTCATTATCTATACATCAGTTATGGTAGCTTACAGCCAATGTGGAGATTAATGATACAAAAATAAAGCACAAATCTGAATTTGAACTGAGAGCATGTATAAAAGGATTATAGCATTAATTACAAGAGTTAGAACTTCAGAATTTGAGAGGCAGCATGATTTGGTGGAGCAAATACAAGTTTAGGAGTCAGACTGGTGAGCTTTGAATCCTACCTTGTTTATTTCCTACTCATTTGAAACTGCACTAGCTATTTAATCCCTCTAAGTCTATTTCTTCATCTATAAAATGGGCACAATATTGACCTTGAAACCTTGCAAGAATTCAATTAGATATATATGTGAAAGGCAGAAAAATTTTGTCTCTCCGGTATTCTATTCAACTACTCCCCCTCCCATGGGGGGGTGGGGGAATACCAGAACACTAAATTTCCAGAAAAACAGTCAAAGTTTTCAGTAAAAGAGTATTTTCTGTGTAAAATTATTACCAAGAAAGTACTTTATAGGCAGTGGCAGAGGGGAATCAACCCTTAATCAGTTTAATAATCACCTTGGTTATTAACTCTGTGGTAACTAAATCTCAAAGTACAAAAAGGGGAGATTTTCCTTAGTATTGCAATGAAAACACCGTTTGTATACACAGCAAAGAGACCCAGGAACCTTAACATTTTCCCTCATTCTATGGATAGGAATCAAGGATATCTGTAGTCAGGTCACTAGAAAGTTATGTATGGGAACCCATTACTTAAGCAGTGGGCATTTCTATGTCCGGTTTCTCAGGACCTTGATGAACCCAGGAGAAGCCATCAGGATGGTAACTGATCTGGAAACAGAGGCTTGAGCCGGGTTAATTTTAGAGATTGTCCTAGACCATCTCCGCACACCAAGTGGTATCTTTCACTTACATCTGAAAATGTAAAATCTTCCACGCAAGGATGATCTAAGCGGGGAAGGAGATGACAGGTGACCACCTCCTATGTGGGCTCCTACGTGGTAGCAGGAAGGAGTGGAAGGTAGGAACCTAGGGCTTCCCTCGGGAACCCAGCGGCCTTCCTGCAGCCTCCGGAGTTCCCCTCACATTCCTCAGAACCCTCAGTGCACCAGATAGAGTGAGCCTGGAAGAGGCCAGTCAAGAATCGCCCTCCCGTCCCGCCTTCTTGGTCCCCTCCCAGGTTGGCCCCTGCCCGCCCAGGACCGCGAAGCACCATGAGCCAGGTAATGCGCGTCTCTGCACCTAAAGTGCAGCAGGGTCCACGTGAGTCCCAGGTGCATAAACCCAGTGCAATCACTAACAGGCATTACTCTCGGGGCCCGTGTGCGTCTATTAAGGATGTGAGGAAATTCTCCGGAAACCAGCCACAGTAGAAAGACGCAGGCTCTCTGTGGAGGCAAAGCTCGCTCAGCCTGGGCGCACGGAGAGAAACCTCGGGGGTCATTTTTATATTTCCCTTCCCCTAAACTGATCTGCAGTCAATCTGTCTCTAAAAATAATGTCGGGGGGGCGGTCAGTTTTAAAAACAGCTTTTGAGAACCCCTGAGAGTGCGCAGGGACAAACAGTTGCACTCACCTGTCGGCGTTGGGGACGAGCGCGAGGCCGCGCGAGGCAAACGACCTGGCGCGCAGGCGCACGCCGTCCCCCCGTCACGCCTTCTGCCACGCCTCCGTCACGCCACTAGTCCCACCCCCCTCCCCGGCCCCGCCCCGCTGCTCGCCCGGCCCGCCGATCCTCAGCACCTTCGCGAGCCGGCCTTGCCTCATCCTGCGCTGCGCCCTCCAAGCCTGGGACGTCGCTGTACGGGCCTCCGAGCTCCACACTGACACCTCCAGAGTTCGGGCGGGGGCGGGAGGCGGAGCGAGCGGTGGGGGGCGGTGTCGCCGCGGTCTAAGGACGGCGGCGGTAGCGGCGGCGGAGTCAATAGTCCCTGCGCGATGGCCGCCTCGGTGTTGTGCTGCCTGCGGTGCTGCAGAGACGGCGGGACCGGCCACATCCCTCTGAAGGAGATGCCGGCCGTGCAGCTGGACACTCAGCACATGGGTAAGGGCCTTCCCTTCCCCAGACCCAACGGCCCACCCGGGCTGGGCGCGGCGGGCTGGGGGCCCTGCGGGGGTCGGAAAGACCACACGCCGCCAGGCTCTCTGGCCCCGCCCCCGCCGGCGAAGCCGACCCTGACACCATTTGGTCTCGCGGATCGCTCCCGACGCCGGCCGACTCCACCTGGGCCGGGTTCTGCGTTCAAGGCTGGGCAGCCCTGTCTGTGCTTGTCATCGGGAGTGGGTGTGTTGACCTCCTTCTCACTGGAATCTCCGCGCTGTCTCCTCCTGAGATGTTAAATGTCCCCAGGCGAGGGGAGCGGGGAGTGCTCTGGTGACCCTCCAACAGTGCCCTCCTGTCGCGCTCCAATCAAAACCTACACATTTTCCGGTCTTGCCCCTTCTTCTGCCCTGACAGTCGATTGTTCCTCTTTAGCCCCGTCATTTATAGGTTGCAGCTTGTTTTATTGGAGGTAATTTTCCTCTCATCTCCTAAAACCAAAACAAGTCAGATTGCAGAAGCCTGAAGTCGAACCTCAGGACAGAACGTGCCATTTCAACTAAAACCTCCCTTTGCCCGACTCTTCCTTAGTCATTGTGCTGTAATTTCATCTGACTGGCCTCTTCCCAATAAGCTATTGCAAAATAAAATAGCACTTTGCTCCTCTGCATCTATGTTTTTTCCTTCCAATTCCAAGTGGCCACATAACTTATCTAACATTCTTCCTCTTTCTCCATATCCTTTTTCACCATCTTGTTTCTGTTATTATAGTTTTCCTGTATAGTTCCATGCTTCTGGAATATGGCTCTAGAAGTAGAGATTTCCTAATGTAATTATTTCAGCTACTGTCTTTTGTGCATTATTTTATTCTAACTATACTTCTCTGCACTTTTGATGTTTCCCACATCTTTCATTGTCTAAAACACAGTGTATTGAAATAATAAAGGCAATTCTTAATATTTATAGCAAAACCCTCTTCCACCCAGATTCTTTATAATTCTGGAAACACTCTGCCCATTATATTATATTTCTATAGCACATACTAAATGTGATAATTATTTACCACCTTGTACTTGGGTATTTACTTTTCATTCCTAGATCTCCCAAGCGTAGTTCAGAACCTTAATAAATAAATAAATACATATATTTAAATTATTTCTTATCCATCATCATTTATAGACAGTGGATGTTCAAATCCTGGAATTTCCCTCAGAAAATGTTTCCATTTCATTTATTCATTCACTGAACTGATACTAAGCAACTATCAATAGCATGTGGCAAGCATTGTTATAAGGTCTGGAAATACACTAAGGGATGACGGTCCCTAGCTCCTGGAGCATATGATCAGCTTTAGCTCTTCTTCCTATTTCTTCTGCCAGATTCTTGAATTACTACAGTCTGCTTTTAGAGCATTTCTTTTCTCTGGCCTGTTTTCTCTAGGAAGAACAGTCAGTTGTATTCATTCCGCTATGTTTTTCTTTTTCCAAAGCTGTCCAGTAACTTTCAGCTACTAACTGGATGAAGCAGATTAATGTCATCTCCAAATTTTTTACCTGCATGGAATTTTTGTTCTTAACCTGTTTCTAGTAAATTTAAATTCTTCAATCACAGAAGAACCTGAGGAGAGCACCTGAATAAAATGAGAGGGAAAAGGTTATTGAGCTAGGAGAACATGTTTCAAGCATGAATTGATCTTTTTTTTTTTTTTGAGACAGAGTCTAACTCTGTTGCCCGGGCTAGAGTGCCATTGGTTTGGCCTATCTCACAGCAACCTCAAACTCCTGGGCTCAAGCAATCCTACTGCCTCAGCCTCCCGAGTAAGTGGGACTACAGGCATGTGCCGCCATGCCCAGCTAATTTTTTCTATATATATATTTTTAGTTGTCCGGATAATTACTTTCTATTTTTAGTAGAGACGGTGTCTCGCTCTTGCTTAGGCTGGTCTTGAACTCCTGACCTTGAGCAATCCACCGGCCTCGGCCTCCCAGAGTGCTAGGATTACAGGCGCAAGCCACAGCGCCCCGCCTGAATTAATCTTAACTTGAATGTATGAGAAGCATATGTATTTGGATATGTGAAAGGTTATATTAGATAACCTAAAGAATGTGATTTTTTTTAAAATAATCTTTAAGGATTGTCACTTATTCTGATGATGTTGCATTACTTAAAACCATTTTGAAATTCCTCTTTTGGAATTTTCTGCCACATAGTTTTTGTAAATATCTTCATTGATGCCATATCCTCTGCTTTTAATCATGAATTGACTTTTTAGATACAAATGACTTCCAAGGTAGCTACTTTGAAAGGGATGCCACTCATTTGGAAATTTCTAATGTTTCTTAAAACATACTCTGCGACTATGTTTATAAGGTCTTCTGGCTGTACTCAAATTTGGCTTCACTTTCTAAGCAATACCAATGACTAATGAAACTACACAAATCACATAGATCCAAGTACAGATATCCTTGTACTTAATAAAGAAAAGTGGAATAAGCTTAAAGTGATTCCCTAGTGATTCACAAATACCCCAGAATGTTCTCTGAATATATTCATTTTTCTATATAAAACTTCTCAGTACCTAACAGAATGCTTTGGAGATTAGAAATGATGTTGAAGTAAGAGAATATATACCATTTTCAGAGTTGTTTCTGTGGTTCCAGCTTATAGAGCAGACTGTATTGTATTTAGATTCTTCTGCTATTTCCATTAACTTAACACCTTAGGATGATATCCAAGATATAAGTTACCTACTATAGACGCTTTTTATTACAGTTTTTAGTATGTATGGGGGACCACAGAGCATTGCCAATTAAGAAAAAAATACCATTTATTTGCATAATTCCTGGAAGTATGTTTCACTTAGGATGCTTTCAGTTGTAAGTAGTAAAAACTACAACTCAGAATTGTTTAAGCAATGAAGGAAAAGTACAAAGGCAGCAGTGCCTTCAGGAAAGACTCAGTGCTGCCAAGAACTTGGTTTCTTTTCATTTATTTCCTTTGCCTTCTGTTACTTATTCCTAAAGGCTGGCTTCTGTGGTCACTTGCTGCAGCTTCCTGGGCTGTAGGCTTCCTCATTCAGGTATAGCAAGAATGAGAGAGTGTCTTTATCCCACTGTTCTCTGCAAAAGTCCTGAGATGCTCTATTGTAGTTGGTTGGGTCATGTAACCATTCTTGACTTAATCACTGTGGCCAAGAAATGTGGAATACACGGATTGACTTAACCTAGATCAAATGCTGTACCCCTAACGAGAGAGGTTGAGTCAGCTTCCTTGGAACTGTTTTGATCTCCAGGGGAAGTCTGTTAGAAAAGGGCAAACAGATACTACATTTCCACTACAAAGTGCTTAGCACAACATATTCACTCTTTCATTTCTTTATCAGTTATTTGATGAGCATCTGTTAGATGCCAAACACTACACGGTCTTTGCCATCAAGGAGGGTGCTCTCCAGTTGAAACTACTAGAGGAGCACAGGGCAGCCAGATGCAGATTATTTATAAAGGCACTTTCCCAGAATTTGAGGTTTTACATTTGTATTTAGAAAAAAGTGGGTGCTAATGAATTTTTAATAATCATACAGTCGGATCTTAGTTTTACCTTACTTAAAAGAGAGCATTTCTCTTAAATCAACCAGTTTAGAATTGCGATAGAATCTGAAAATTTTACATTCCTCTTATGTATTTGTTCTAAATAATTTTTTGTTTAAATATGAATTTAACCTTTTCTTACTATGCCCTCATTTTATTAAAGGCCTTCTGGAGGAGTCCCATATAGTTCTAATATTCAGATCTGCTTTGCTTGTACACTTATTACAAGTGAAGCAGTAATATTGGCCACAGGTCTTGGGAGTCACATGCCTTAGTGTTACGGGCTATTTCTTACATATTAGAATTATGTTCTTCATGTTTTCTGATATACTTGCATTCCTAAATCAATATTTGGAAACAGATTGGTACTGGGGTCATATATTAAGAGACAACGTTTTTCTCACTCTGATCTATAAATATTGTTTGAGCTAAAACTAAAATTTTCTATGAGAATAAAGTACCTTTGAGAATGTTAAAACCTTGTTTGCATATTTGCAATGTGATTGAAGTAGCTATCCTAATAAACATTTTAAGGTCCTTAAATTAGCATTTTTCAGTGTCAGGTCTTTCAACATGGATGTATATTCCTTTCTATATTCTGTGTACTCTTCAGTTCTTACACGACTAATGTACTAGTGTAGTACCTTGTACTTAGTAGATGTTCAGCTGGTTTTTAGTAGACTGTTATAATTCATTTATATAAAATTGAAAATTATACTAACTTACTAAAGTTTCTTTTAAGTGTTTATAGTTTTGGTTTAAATTAAGAGATTTATGAAATCATCAAATTGGTTTATTGGCTAAAACTTAAGGAGTTAATCTGTTTCTACTGTAAAAGTATTGTAAATTGTTCAGTATAATTCACCTATTCACAGTTTATTTGAAACTGCTTCATTAAACAAGACTTATAGCTACAAATGAATATTATATAGAAACGTTCTCTCAGGAAAAAATAGTGAATTAAAATTTTTCTTTATTTATTTATTTATTTATTTATTTATTGAGTCAGGATCTTGCTCTGTAGCCCAGGCTGGAATGCGGTGATATAATCATAGCTCACTGCAGCCTCAAACTCCTGCACTCAAAGAATTCTCCTGCCTTAGCCTTCTGAGTAGCGGGGACTATAGGCACACACCACCATGCCCAGCTAATTTTTCTGGTTTTTGTAGAGATGGGAATCTCACTGTGTTCCCCAGGCTGGTCTCAAACTTCTGGCCTTAAGTGATCCTCCTACCTGGGCCTCCCAAAGTGCTGTGATTATAGGCGTGAGCCACTGTGCAGAACAAATAATATCTCAAAATATAGAATCCCAGGCCGGGCGTGGTGGCTCACACCTGTAATCCTAGCACTCTGGGAGGCTGTGGCGGGAGGATTGCTTGAGCTCAGGAGTTTGAGACCAACCTGAGCAAGAGCGAGACCCTTTCTCTACTATAAATAGAAAGAAATTAGCCAAACAACTAAAAATAGAAAAAAAAAAAATTAGCCAGGCACGGTGGCTTGTGCCTATAGTCCCGGCTACTCGGGAGGCTGAGGCAGGAGGATTGCTTGAGCCCAGGAGTTTGAAGTTGCTGTGAGCTAGGCTGACCCCACGGCACTCTAGGCCAGGCAAGAGAGTGAGACTCTGTTTCAAAAAATATATATATATATAGAATCTCTATTTTTTGTGGACTAAGAGTTAAAAGTGAACAAGTTAACCCTGATTGTTGGATATGAAAATACAAAACTTTACATAGTATTTGCATTTTTTATTTAGGAACAGATGTTGTCATTGTAAAAAATGGAAGAAGAATATGTGGAACAGGAGGTTGTTTAGCCAGTGCACCTTTACATCAAAACAAAAGCTACTTTGAATTCAAAATCCAGTCCACAGGTTGGTATAATGGTACTATACTATTAGAAGTCCTAATTGTTCTAAATATTAAGAGTAATTTTAATATATAAAAATGATTCAGGAGGGGAATAAAAAAGCACTGAACTCTTACATAGAAAATATAGGTCCTAGATCTTCCACCTCTTATTGTGCCATCCTGGTTAAATTAGTTAATTTAGTTAACTTAGGTTCAGTTTTCTCATTTATAAAATGAGTAATACAAGAGCTGCCCTTTATGCCTTACAGGAGCTACATATATAAAGACATGCTGGATAAATGTAGGCACTAGCATTCTTAGTGGATTCTAGATGCACTATCTTTCTTAGTCAAGTGTATAAGGTCAAGCATATAAATAGCATATACTCTGGCTATTGACCTTAGGATAAAATCAATCATTTGATCCTCGGTTTTCCTCTTAGCTCTTGTTAAGATACCCTAATTCAGTGTCTTGAAGCAATCCTCAGATTCAGAATTCAGATAGAAATCTAAAGTATACATTTCTATTTTAAAAATTTATGGAGTTTCTTGGCCGGGCACGGTGGCTCACGCCTGTAATCCTAGCTCTCTGGGAGGCCGAGGCGGGCGGATTGTTTGAGCTCAGGAGTTCGAAACCAGCCTGAGCAAGAGCAAGACCCCGTCTCTACTAAAAAAATAGAAAGAAATTAATTGGACAACTAAAAATATATAGAAAAAATTAGCCGGGCATGGTGGCGCATGCCTGTAGTCCCAGCTACTCGGGAGGCTGAGGCAG